>ML400445.1:75936-119868 GCA_005239525.1 Nicotiana knightiana | reverse complement strand
ATTCCCATTCCTCAAATTCCTGATCCATAGCAAGCACTTCGCGACGCGTAAGATTGAGTAGGAATGAACATAGGCATAAGCCTCAAAGGAATCAACTCGCACGATGAAGAATCAAGAAGGGAAATACTCCTAACAGCCCTGTAGCCTCTCGAAGATAAGTACAGACGTCTCCATACTGATCCGCAAGACTTTACTAGACTTGCTCATGACTCGTGAGACCTACGGGAACCTAGAGCTCTGATACCAACTTGTCACGACCCCAGTTCGCCCTCCGTGAACATGCTGTGATGGCACCTAGTCCCTATAACTAGGTAAGCCTAACAATGCGGAAAAACAACATAACTTGCGGAATAATTAAGTAAAAACTGAACAAATCTAAAAGAAAGACTGTATATAAATGCCGCTCGGCATATACAACTCAAAAATAATGCGGAAGTCTACAATATCACCCCAAAACCCGGAAACTCACGGGAAACACAGGCTAACAGAAATGTAATACACGGCTCTAACTCCAGAATGTCTAAACAACTGTAAGGAAGGAAAAACTTTCCACTAAAGCTAGAATAAGATAGAGACTCCTGGTCTGCGGACGCGGAAGATGTACTTCGAAGTCTCTGCTAGGTCTCTCAACCTCGGGGATAGTGCGCCTGGGTGGAGGTGCCTGGATCTGCACATGAAAAACATGCGCAGAAGGGGCATGAGTACACCACAGCGGTACTCAGTAAGTGCCAAGCCTAACCTCGGTCGGGTAGTGACGAGGAAGGTCAGGGCCCTACTGAGGTTAAACAATATAATAGGAATTTACAGTATGAAAATAGGCAGTAATAATGAGTACAACAGTGAAATAAGACAGGTCAAACAAGGCAATAACAAAAACACAAGAACAGAGTAAACACGGAATATGTACAGCTCAATAACAATGGTAACAATGAGGATCTCCCAGGATACTGTCCTGTAGTCCTTTTCTCAACTGTCCAGTGGATCTCCCGGGATACCGTCCCGTAGTCCATCATATGTATCTTTGAAGGATCTCCCGGGATACCATCCCGTAGTCCATCATATGTGCAGGGGAATCTATCGGGAATCAAACCCGCAGTCCCGGGATACTGTCTCGTAGTCCCAAAGTAAATACGCAGCCACAACAAGAAGATATTCAGAAATAGAGTACAAAAATACAAGGCAACAAGTAGTTCTAGCCTAACATGCTTCACGTAGTACAATTAAAGCAACTTAAGCAATTAGGCAATTTAGGTCAACTAGGCATGCTTTTCTAAGCTAACATAGACTATAATTGCAAATAGAATAAAACAGGTAAGAAAGAAACTCAGTCTAAATATTTAAAGTAAAACCGGATTTTCAACAATTAGCACAAGTACGTGCTCGTCGCCTCACGTACAAGGCATTCAATTACCAAATATCACATCCTAAGGGGAAAGGTCCCCCACACAAGGTTAGACAAGTCACTTACCTCGAACCAGCTCAAAATCAACTCAAAACCACACGTTTACCACAAGTATCCGACTCCAAATGGCCCAAATCTATACAATTCAATTACATATCGTAAATAACATCTCAAGCAACTAATTCTACTATTTAATTCAAAGCTAAGGCGCGAAATTTGATAAAATGACCGAAATGCCCCTCGGTCCCACGTCTCGGAATCGGGTAAAAGTTATATTTTTCGGACACCCATTCTGATAGAGTTCAACCATGCAAAAATTATCGAATTCTGACATCGGATTGGCTTTCAAATCTTAAATTTTTGTTTTTTGGAAGATTTGCTATAAAAACAATTTTTCTTCAATAAATTCATGGATTCATGATGTAGATGAGTATGGAATCATGAAATATAATCAACATAGGATAAGGAACACTTACCCTAATGTTTTTCCGTGAAAATCGCCCAAGAACCGTGCTCCCAAAATCCAAAACGAAATGATGGAAATGAGCATTTTTGGTCCTTAAGTTTCTGCCAAGCCGTCATTAAAAGTCCAATTTCGTCGCTAAAAGTCGTCGCTAAAAGTCCACTAGAAACAGCTTTACCAGCCTCTGTTCAATCGATCATAACTTTCGGTACAAATGTCCAAATAATGAATGGTTTAACTTTATGAAATCTAGATTGCAAGATCTAGAACTTTTTGGTTTTTCCAAATTTTCATATTTCTTATAGATTTCGAGATATAAGCTTCCAAAGTAGGCTCCTCGGATCAGATATTTCTGGGGAAAATGCAAAACAGCTTTACCAGCCTTCATTCAATCGATCATAACATTATGCAAACAACTCCAAATGACAATTGGTTTAATGTTATGGAAACTAGACCTCACGATCTACAACTTTCGTGTTTTGTAACTTTTCAGATTACTTATAGATTCTTATATATATGCTTCCAAAGTTAGCTCTTCGACGCACAGTTTGCTGTCCACAAAAAATGCAGCAGAAATTTCTGCAATTTTCCTTCTTTTTCTTGTCCCAAATTCATTCCGTTAACCTTCCGAAATCCACCTGAGGCCCTCGGGACCTTAACCAATTATGCCAACATGTCCCAAAATATGATACCAACTCGCTCGAGGCCTCAAATCACATCAAACAACGTCGAAATCATGAACCGCACTCCAATTCAAGCTTTATGAACTTTGAAATTTCAAACTTCTACATCCGATGCCGAAACCTATCAAATCACGTCCGATTGACCCCAAATTTTGCACACAAGTCATATTCGATATTACGGACCTGCTCCAACTTTAGGAATTAGAATCCGACCCCGATATCAAAAAGTCAAACTCTCGGTCAAACTTCTCAAAAACCATCAAATTTCTATCCTTAGCCAAATGACTTCAAAATGACCTCCGGACATCCGAATTCACTTCCGATCGCGCTCCCAACTCCAGAATCACCATACAAAGCTATTCCTAGACTCGGAATCCCAAAAGGACATCAATATCATTGAAATGCGCTTCAAGCCAAACTTAGGAAATTTCTTCAAAAATGCTGACTTCCACAATATACACCAAAACGCTCTCGGGTTATCCAAATCCCGATCCGGACATACGCATAAGACCGAAATCACCATAAGAACCTGCTGGAACCTTCGGATCCTGATTCCGAGGTTGTTTACTAAAAATTCCAGTCTTACTCAATTTTTTCAACTTAAGGCTTCTAAAATGAGAATTTTCCTTTCAATTTAACTTCGAACCTCCTGAATTTCAACTCTGACCATACACACAAGTCACAATACCCGAAATGAAGCTGTTCATGACTCGCAACTGCTGAACGACGCGCTAGATCTCAAAACGACCGGTCGGATCGTTACACTGAGATAGGCCCAAAGTGAACCTGAAAATACCAGGCCCTCAAAAGAGTCCAGGATGCCAAAGTCTCATAGCCAATAGGGTGTCCTGGTGTGTCAAAGTTCCCTAAGGACCTCAGGGATCCCGGGCAATGCTCATACCAAAATCCTTTGAATAGGAAAGCGATTATGTGCAGTGTGGAAAAGGGCAGCCCCAGTGTGACAGAGTTCGGAGGAATCTCATGGATTCCTAGGCAATATACACACTGGAGGGGCAGAACTTAAGTAATCTAAGAGCAGAAATGAGAGTGCTTGACATAGTTGGAATAACTTTTGGACAGGAGTAGAGAAGTAAAACATTTAGGAGTAAAAAAATACTTAAAGAAGGGACATATTTTGGGAAAACATATTAGGAGTAAAAAAAGACATGTTGAAAAACCTTTAAAAGGAAAGAAGGTTCAGCAAACAACAACATGGTCACAAAAGCATCACATTGCCCAGATTCAACTTCAGTTTGTCAACTAGTTCTAGGTGTACAACCAGTTACAAAAAAAGGAGCAGGGGTCGGAGACACAGGAATCAGAAACACACAAGAACAGGATAAGAGTGAGAGCATACTGAGTAACAGATACATGGAATAGGCAAGGGTTTCTACAACAACCAAATTCACAATAACATACTGACCTAGAGTCTAGGCAGGAAGAACATAGGTCTAATAGACAGGCTTAATGCTAGAGTAGTCATGTTAACTAACAGCAATAGACAGTAAAACACAGAAACTAAGTGTAGGAATGGTCATGCTGAAGACAGGAGTCTAACTACACAGAATTAGTCATGTCAATTGAAGTCAATTAGATAGGAGTCTGAGACACAAAAGTAAGCATGCTGGTTGAAGGAAGTAAACAGGAAAGATGGGAGTACTTAAACTAAAGTAAACATGCTGATTAAAGCAATAAAACAGAAAGGGTGAAACTAAACATACCGATCAAATAGTAAACAAGAAAGAATATAACATTAGGTACATAAGCGGTTAGTCTAATGCAGAAAAGGCATGGATATTAACATGAATAGAGCCCCAGGGAATCATATAGATTTAAACTTCATAGTAGAATGAATGGAATTAGAAGCAGGATCATACCAGTTAAGGAATCAAAGACAGAAGGTGAAGTAGGCAGGATTTGACAGTCTAGCCTTGGCTTTCAGTCGGTTAAACAAGAAATGAATACAAGTAGCATAAAGAGAGATGATAGAAAGTATGTGTATGTGTGTTTGAACTATTATCCGTGTGTTGAGAGGAAAAACAAGAGTGTATATATAGCAATTTAAGAGTAGAACAAATAAGGTAAAGGAATCAACATTCAGTCAATTAAGGAAATCATAGAGTCACAGAATCCAATCACATAAGAGTTCGGAATAGATCTCCCTTAATTAGGGGTAATTGATAAAATGGTAATAACATGGGAGTTTAATTAAGGCAAGAATCCCAATCATACCAAATAAAGGATCAATGCGGGAAATCAGTTAAGGCATAGACGGCCAATTAAATTCATAAACAAGGAAACAAACAAGATTTATGCATACGAATCTTTAACGGAGTAAAGCAATCAGCAAAACTTTCAAAATAACTGATTTCCGTAAAAAGAATTACTCAACTTCCATAAATAGAAATTAGACTAAGTAAACCTCACAAAAACATAGAACTTAGCCAGAAAGAGCAGGTTCGAACCCTAACAGAGGTTAATTAGGAAAAAACCACAAAATATTGGATTTTATCAAGGAACAATGTTCATGTCCAAAAAATAGAGCAAAGTAATGCGACTGGTAACACAGAAAGTACCCAAAATCGAAGCAAAGGTTGGAAAAATCAGTGTATCACACAAAATCAACTAAGATTAAATATTTTTGCACAAATCAATCACGAAGACGAAAGAAACATTAATCAAACACTTAGGAGTAAGAAAAATCTTTGAAAAACAACTTGGGAGGAACCCTAGTTTAGGAAGAGTCGGAATAATCAGTTAAACAGAAATTTTCAAAGGAAAACATGTAATAGTACTCGATTCATCTCAGATCTATACAGATCTGAGAAGGATTGATGTATCAGACTAGGGTTTTCAGAAATGTAGTAGAGATGAGAGAATAGGTCAAGAGACCATAGATTCATAACAAAACAAGAGGAAATTCTTACTCACAGTCGAAAAAATGGCCTGAGACAGGCTAATAAGCAAAGTTTCAAACCAGAACTGGTTGGCTTCCTTGAGATCTTCTCAAGGATCTAAGAAGTCAAAGAGCCATGATGTGTAGAAGGCCAGGATTGTACGGAGAAGGTATAGGAGAACCATAGAGATGAGATATACGCCGGTGACGGTGTTTAGAACTAGGGTTAGGTCGAGAGAGTTGAGAGAATAGGGAGGTGATGACGGCGGGTGAGGGAGAGAATGAGAGGGTTTGAGGGGTTAGGTATAGATTTAATTATGGAAAAGGGAATATGGACCGTTGATCTGGATGATCAACAGTCATGATTGAATGGAGGTATTGGACCGGGCAGGTGTGTATTTGGGCTTAAGGGTTGGGGCTAATTTAAAAGGGGTTTTGGGGGTTTTGGGCTGGTTTGAAGGGTTAAGTCTGAAAACAAAAGGGGCCATTTATTAAATACCCAAGTATTTGAGCAAAAAATAATTTCCATCCATAGAAATGTTTTAAAATAACTATTCAATATTCCAAAAATACAATGAGCCATTTTCTGGTAAAATAACACAATAATGTATGCATGGGTTGTAATTGCAAAGCTATTGCAATTGTAACCAAAAGGTGTAAATCTGGCCATTTGTAAAATAATTTGAACTTAATATGACTATAAATAACATAATTAAATCATGAAATGCTATAAAGTCATTTGTGATGCAATTTTGTAATTATTTATATAAATAAAGTACTGGAATAAATTAATTTAAAAATGTAAAAATTATGAAAAAATATCGAATGATGCTAATGCATAGTTTTGAAGGTATATATGCATTTAAAAAATATTATAGGGAAAATTTAGGTATCAACAGCTATAGGATGTATTAAAACTCAAACTGTTTGTTTTCCTTTAGTCAATTTCCAGAATTCTGTTTGCATTTTAGACAACATGTTATAGGATATCCCTGAACCACGCCTAGGCAAGCCTATACGTAATTTAGGCCTTACAAATTTGTAAAACTATGTTTTGTTTATTTGTGACTGCCCAGATTCAACAAGTTCTAAAATCAGCAGGCAAACTGATTAGGTCTTTACCGCTTCGCCTTAAGATAATGCTGCACATTCTCTGTTTCTCAAGCTCACTTAGATATCATGTTCTAGGGCCTTTTTCTGAAACATCTGAAATCTTGATATTTGAGACGTGCTAATTGCCTGTTTATTTGTGGAGGTAAACATGGGCCCTTAGTTGTTGTCTTACTTGATAGTCCTGTTTGTTCTTTGTTATCGCTTAGATTTTCCTTTTTAAACACTTTAGGAGAGTCTAGAACTGCCTAAAAATAGAGGTCCTAAGCACCTCCGGGACCACAAGGAAGGGATAGGTAATGCACGCTTAGAGTTTGTTTAATTAAAATCTCTTATACAGCCGCTAAGGGAAGGGTAATCGGGTAGTAAAAGTATATAATGACATGTGCGCTAATGTCATGTGTAACCCCTCTAGTTGAGGAAGGATTACCGGGCATAGTACGGATGTGATCCTATAGGCTAATAACTTAGGACTCCCCTATCTTACTTACATATGTGTGCTTACATGGCTTATCTGTTAAATGACTAATTTACTAAGTAAGTTTGGCCGGGACCCACCATTGTAGACCTCGAGGGGTGCCTAACACCTTCCCCTCAAGGTAATTTCAAGCCCTTACCCAATCTCTGGTAACGTAGACTAGTTTCATGAATTACTTGTATTAGGTGCCCTAACGCACCATAAATCCGTTAGGTGGCTACTCTTCACTTTCCATACCCCTCTCCCAAAAGGAAGGGAGTTGTCCCAAATGAATGTTGAAACCCGATTCCGCAAGGAAAAAAAAAGAGGGCACGACATCATGGCGACTCTGCTGGGGATTTTAGGCTTTTACCATAACAAACATGCTTTTTGTAAATTAGTCTTAAGCATGCTTCTTTTACTAATATGTGCGCACCCTTTCCCTTTCCCCTTATGTGAATTTAATTGCCTATTTTGAGAATTTATGATTTCCTTTACTGCAGAAACTGACTATTTTCGTTGTTTCCTTTCTTAAACGTCTTTCAATAATTAAATACCGCATTTATTATTTTCCTAACGTGAAAATACGTGACAACATGGTATTTACTGCTGCATAAATCATGCTCAACATCATATTCAACTCGTGCGTAATCAGTCCTTTAGCAACGCTTGATGAGTGGTTGCGCTCTTCCTATATATCACCCTTTAAATTCGGAAAGGCTTGTTTGCGGTAAAACTAGTCGATCAGCGGTGCAATCGACAGTTCCATGCCTTTCCCCCTCAAGTTTTCCGCTTGAGGGTACCAGTATAGACCTCATAGCAACCTTACTCTGATTATAATTGTACATGCATCATGGTCAAACCTAGCAGAGTTAGCATGTTGTCCACATAATAACCCTTTAAGATAAGCCTTATCCAAAAGTATATCGGGGTTTCCATAATCCCAACGGACGCAACCACATTTTGTGCATTAATTTTGGAGAACTAAATGTCGATATGTTAATCATCGATATATAAATAGTCGAATCTGAAAGGGGAAATGACCTAACTTTATTTGTTTTGAAAAAAATGAGGCATGAGGTCCCCAGGTTCGGCATGGTCCAAAATATACCACCACTGCTACTAGACTGGTGGGAAGATCTTTCCTCAAGTGACGAAAAACATGTGAAGAAGGTCCTGGGAAATTTGCCTTCTTTGTTAGACATCCAGCCAAATAACATGTTGATAGAAGCTGCAACCATGTTCTGGGATCGTGAAAAATCAGTGTTTCGCTTCGGGGATATAGAAAAGACCCCGCTCCTAGAAGAAATCGGGGGATTTGCTGGGCTACCTTGGGACAGCCCTGGGTTATTGGTACCCGAAAATCGCACTGGTAGGGGATTTCTAAAAATGATGGGCCTGAAAAAGAATGCTGATTTGCAGTGTTTAAAGAAATCTTATATACCATTTGACTACTTGTATGAGAGATACGGTCATAGCAAGTCCTACCGTATTTTCCATGATGATTTTTCCATCACTTCCTTGGGACATATTCATCGCAGAGTTTTCATGTTCATTGTTTGCTTCTTGGGTATGATAGTGTTCCCAACGAAAAGGGAAAGAATTCACACTAGATTAGCTATGGTCACCAAGACTCTAATGGAAGGAATCGAGGGACAGACATACACCATAGTCCCTATGATTATAGCTGATATCTACCGGGCCTTGGACCACTGCCAGAAAGGGTCCAACCATTTCGAGGAGTGCAATTTGTTGCTGCAGTTGTGATTAATGGAGAATCTCCAAAAGGGTCAATATCGCCAGGAGTTTCCACAAAGGGCGTGGAATGACCATATTGCTTTCCATCACCCTAAACGGATGACTTATATTCAGGACATGTTTTCTCAACCAGAGAGTACTAAGGAATGGGTGGAGTTCTTCGACAATTTGACTGAGAATCAAGTTCAGTGGATGTTTGAATGGTTCCCTACTAACGAATTCATCATCAGGTCAAGGACGCTCCTCACTTGGTGTTGATAGTGTTAAGGGGAAGATACCCTTATGTTCCCATCAGGGTTATGAGGCAGGCAGGCAGGCAGGCAGGAAGCAGATCATACCACAGGTCGCAAAGATAAGTCATTTTCGGGCAGATTTTCAGGATGACGACATCCCTTACAAGTGTCAAGCTCAGCATATGTGGCACTCAAAGATTATTGTGGAAAAAGACACCATCGAGCCAGACAGGTATCACGCGGTACATGCACCCTTTTACCCGGCATGGTTGGAGGATAACTTAGTTGGGAAAGTTGAGCCAGGAATCGGTCGGGGAAACAGGGTCATAGACGAATATGTAGAAACCCAAGTAAAGTACAACAAGTTGCATAAGAGGATTCATGACTCCGAGGCCGAACATCAGAAGATACACGAGACAGACAAGAGACTAATCATGGAATGGAGGGAAATGCTATCACCTCCAATGAAAGAGTAGAATATCTGGAACAGGTATTGATGGAGCTAGAAGGAAAGACAAGAAAGAGGGTCGCTGACTGCCAGAATGCTGAAGGAAGTGAGGGATGAAATTTGGCGAGAGTATACCTGTTGTTGGGCATGCGCGAACTAGGGGAGCTGATTGATGTAGCCAGAAAGATCAAGCCTGGGAAAGGTCCTTCTGGGACCAAGTAGATTAGATTTACCTGTCTTTCCTAAATGTATTAAGGCCAAATGCCAGTAGTGACCTATCTTTTATTATTTTAGTGTCGTGTTGGATTCATTTATTTTTATATTAATGAAATGAGGCAATTATTGACATCTAAATTCTCCAAAACAATTTATCGCTAGGCCTACCTCGGGCACAATGAGGCTCCCAAAATAAGACGCTAATTTACATTACACCAGAAAAGAGAACAACATATATGTTGAACATGTAGAATCTTCTGATGGTTGAGGTACTCAGGCCCCAAATGATGTGGTACCACGACTTGAGCAGAAAACACTAGAACTCTAGGGTGAGCTCGAGCAGGTCCAGAGCTTAGCAAATATATCCCTCACACTCAATATCCCAGATGTCAACCATTCAAACACTTAGAACCCCGCACCACTGCAAAACACACCCAACAAACGCCCAAAAAATCCTCCTGCACCTCACCATTATACAACCCCACCACAAAATCAAACTATTCCACCACAGTACCAGCAAAACACCTACCACACTCCACAAAACACCTACCACACTCCACAAAACACCCCGCCAGTCATTCCTGAACCTCAGAATTCCACCAATCATCACCATTATACCCAAACTGCTGGTCATCAAAACAACCCTATATACGTGGAAACCCCACCTCACTCCACTCAGCCCACATCCTATGCACCGAAATCTGCTGAGAAGGACATGCTCATTAAGAACCTGGCTGAAGAGCTCAAAAAGTTGACGAGCCGGGTTCAAGGCGTCGAAGGGAGCAAAGGGATAGAAGGTCTGAACTATGAAGACCTATGCATACAGCCCGACGTAGAACTGTCAGAGAATTACAAACCCCCCAAGTTCGAAATGTTTGACGGAACAGGTGATCCCAGGGTTCACCTGAGGACTTATTGCGACAAGCTTGTAGGGGTTGGAAAGGATGAAAGGATACGAATGAATCTTTTCATGAGGAGTCTTATAGGAGATGCTTTATCCTGGTACATCAGCCAGGATCCCAAGAAGTGGGCCAACTAGGTGAGTATGGCATCTGACTTCATGTACAGATTCAGGTTTAACACAGAATGCGCTGGATGTCTTCTACATTCAGAACTTAAAGAAGAAGCCCACTGAGACCTTCCGCGAGTATGCCACTCATTGGAGTCAGAAGCAGCCAAAGTCATGCCAACATTGGACGAAGAACAGATGAACAAGTTCTTCGTCAGAGCACAGGATCCGCAGTACTATGAAAGATTGACGGTTATTGAAAACAACAAGTTCTCCGATATCATCAAACTCGGAGAAAGGATTGAAGAGGGAATTAAAATCGGTATGGTGACAAACTTTGAAGCATTGCATGCCACAAACAAAGCATTACAGTCAGGGGGTATATCGAAGAAGAAAGATGCAGGAACAGTAATAGTCGCCCAAGGACCCAAAACTCCACTTGTATATAAAATATCACCACTTACATACCAAGCACCTCCACCCACATATCAACCATCACCTCCCAGATATTCCCAACCAGCCACTGCTTATCACACATATAATTCCCAATCCTTTCACTTTCAGTCACCTCCTACCCGCCTAAACTACCCAAGACCTCAGCCTAACTTTGATCGCAGACCACCTAGATAATACACTGCCATTGCTGAACCCATTGACCAGTTGTATGAAAGGATGAAGGTTGCTGGTTATGTCACTCATGTCCCTTCTGAAACCGTGGAGAATCCATCCCAATAGGTCAACCCAAACAAGACTTGTGCATATCATTCTGGCATGAAAGGGCATACCATTGACGAGTGCCGAACACTAAAGGATAAGATCCAGACCTTGATTGATAATAAGGTCATTCAGGCCAAAGAAGCTACAACCAACGTCCGCAACAACCCCCTCCCAGATCATAGGGGTGAAGGTGTCAATGTGATAGAGACCGATGAGGAATGGGATCCCGAGGGATCGATTGGGCTTATCAAAGAGGGTGACAATCCTAAGAAACCCGCAGTCATGCTCAATCCTATTATAATACAAATACAGCCGCCAATGGAGATTGAGATATATGCATCTGTTCCATTTGAAGTTGAGATAGCATCCCTCGCAACTGCGTATGTTCCATTCAAGGTGGAAGTAACCACGCCTTTCACAGTGACAGTGTCAACCACGCCGCCTTTCAACACTAAGGCTATACCTTGGGATTATGTGGCCGAAGATAGAAGAAGAGTAAAGAACGAAATAATAGAGTCGGGCGCTACGCAAGGGATGACCAGAACGGGAAGAGTCTATACACCAGAGCATTTGGGAGAATCCAGTAAGCAGGCTTCTAACAGACTGCCCGTTATTAAAACAAGCCCAGCTGACCTTTGGAGGAAAGTGCAATCAAAAGAGTATTCAATCATAGATCATTTGAACAAGACTCCTGCTCAGATATCTATCCTGTCACTACTACAGAATTCATAAGTTCACAGGAATGCTCTCTTAAAGGTGTTAAGCGAGGCATATGTACCTAACAACATCATTGGTGGAGAAATGGTCAATATGGTGGGACAAGTGCTGGAAAGTCACAAAATCACCTTCCACAAGGACGAGCTGCCACCCGAGGGTTTGAATCATAACAGGGCACTACATATTACCATGCAATGTGAGGACAATTTCATTACCAGAGTTCTGACATATGGGAGATCCAGTCTCAATATTTTCCCATTGACAACACTAAAGAGGCTGGGCAAAGGCCTGTATGAAATACAAGAAGAGACCATGAACTTGAAGGCATTTGACGGGTCTCAGAGGGCTACCATTGGGGAAATCAATCTGTGTTTACAGATGGGGCCTACATGGTTTGATGTCGAGTTTCAGGTGTTGGACATATCCGCATCCTATAATCTATTATTGGGATGGCCATGGATACACGCCGCTGGGGCTGGGGCATCAACTTTGCATCAGGAAGTGAAGTTCGAGTGGAACCATTAAGAGGTGATTATCCATGGAGATGGGAGCAACCCCATTTACAACCGTCAGACTGTCCTGATGGTTGAGAATAGAAGAAGGCTCGGGGGAGAAACTTATCATCACATCGGGCGGGTCAATGCAATTGAGAAAGATAAGTGGTGGAGCAGCAAGATATAAATTATACTAGCGTGGAGAGGATATGAACCCGGCAAGGGTCTTGGAAAAAACCTTCAGGGTATCTCCAAGCCAATACAGTTAAAATGTCATGGTACAACCTTTGGGCTAGGGTATCAGTACACCTGGCAAGAATACAATGATTGGTCATCACCATGGCGTGCTCTGTACTATCCACTTGAGCAGCATGTACCACAACTGAGTCAAAATTTCTAGCAGACCGACATCATATGGGGATCAGAGGAGGAAGAAGCAATGGCCGCCTTGAGGAACTTGTTCCTAGAGGATAATGACATGGACTGTTGTGTAATTGTCGAGAAGGAGGATGAGGAAGGCCCTACCATCCAAGCTGTGAAGAAAGGATCATTCCTCAAGAATTGGACTGCCAGACCATCCAGGGTTCGACGAGTCCCGGGGTAGCAAGGCTGAACAACAGTGTTTATTTTGTTGTTTTCTAAGAAAATGATTTCCCTTTTTGCATTTGTTTTAAATAAAACCTCCAGCGTTCCAAAAACATTGTTTAAATTATTGAAAATCGCTTTTATGTTTCAATGGATTGATATTTATTATTACCATTTTCTCTCATATCTTTATCTATACAGCATTACTATTTCCTATCTTGATGAACCAACAACTGTGACATGTAATGAAGCAACGCAACAGAAGGATAGTGATTCGGAGGAAGAAGATGTCATACTCGAGGAAATCGTCAGAGAAGTAGAAGATTTTGAGAAAAAGCCTAAGTCCAGTCTGGATGAAACAGAAATAGTCAACCTGGGAGATTCTGAACCGTCAAGGAGACCCGCATCAGCATTCACCTGTCGTCGTCAGAAAAAGAAGAGTACACACAGTTCCTGAAAGAGTATGAGGACATCTGTGCATGGTCATACGATGATATGACCGGGTTAAGTACATCTATTGTGGCTCACAAGTTGCCCACAAACCCAATGTGTCCACCAATAAAGTAGAAACTCAAGAAATTCAAGCCTGATATAATTCTGAAAATCAAAGAGGAGGTCACCAAGAAAATCAAGGACAAGGTCCTCAGGGTGGTTAAATACCCAACTTGGTTAGCCAACATCCTGCCAGTTCCAAAGAAAGATGGGAAATTCAGAGTCTATGTTGATTATCGGGATCTAAACAGAGCAAGTCCCAAGGATGATTTCCCGCTACCAAACATACACATTCTGATCGACAATTGTGCCAAGCATGAACTCCAGTCCTTTGTAGATTGCTTCGCCGATTATCATCAGATTTGGACGGACAAAGAAGACGCAGAGAAAACAACCTTCATTACACCATGGGGGGTGTACTGTTACAAGATGATGCCATTCTGTCTAAAGAATGTTGGGGCCACCTACATGAGGGCTATGACTACCATTTTTCATGACATGATACAGAGAGAGATCGAGGTGTATGTGGACGACATCATCATCAAATCCAAGAAAGCCGCATATCATATAGCAGATTTGAGGAAGTTCTTCCATAGACTGCAGAAGTACAACCTGAAATTAAACCCTACAAAGTGTGCATTCGGGGTCCCTGCCGGAAAGTTACTTGGGTTCATTGTCAGCCGCTGAGGGATAAAATTGGATCCATCAAAAGTCAAAGCCATCCAGGAGATGCCACCGCCGAAGAGTAAGAAAGATGTAATGAGTTTTCTAGGACGGCTAAACTACATCAGCTGGTTCATAACCCAGTCCACAGTCATATGTGAGCCAATTTTCAAGATGTTGAAGAAAGATACTGCAACTAGTTGGACCGAGGATTGTCAAAGGGCTTTCGACAAGATCAAGGAGAACCTATCAAAACCACCAGTTTTGGTCCCGCGAGCCAGGCAGACCTTTGCTACTCTACCTCGCAGTGTTAGATGGAGCCTTCGGCTGCGTTCTGGGACAGCACGACGAGACAGGAAGAAAGGAACAAGCTATCTATTACCTGAGTAATAAATCCACTCCATATGAAGCGCGGTACTCTCTATTGGAACGTACCTGTTGCGCCTTGACCTGGATAGCTCAAAAACTGAGGCATTACTTATGTACTTACATAACGTACCTCATATCAAGGATAGATCCCATGAAATATATCTTTCAAAAACCTATGCCCAGTGGCAAACTGACTAAGTGGAAAATCCTGTTGAGTGAGTTCGACATTGTTTATGTAACTCAGAAAGCAGTCAAAGGACAGGCACTAGCAGATCATCTTGCTGAAAACCCTGTGGAAGGAGAATACAAACCCCTGAAAACGTATTTTGCCGATGAAGAAGTGTTATTCATAGAGGAGGATATTGTTGAATCCTACGACGATTGGAGGATGTTCTTTGACGGAGTGGCAAATTTCAAAGGAGTCGGTATTGGAGCTGTCTTGGTATCGAAAACTGGCCAACATTATCTGGTATCTACTAAACTCATATTTTCCTGCACCAACAACATGGCAGAGTATGAATCTTGCATCCTAGGACTCAACATGTCCATCAACATGAATATTCAGGAGTTGTTGGTAATCGGCGATTCAGATTTGTTTGTGCACCAAGTATAAGGAGAATGGGCCACCAAGAATTCCAAGATACTACCATATCTGCACCATGTGCAGGAATTGAGAAAGAGGTTCACGAAGATAGAGTTTCAGAATGTTCCCAGGGTTCAGAACGAGTTTGCCGATGCATTGGCCACTTTGTCATCAATGATACAACATCCAGACAAGAACTTCATTGATCCTATCCCAGTAAGGATCCATAGTTAGCCAGCATATTGTGCTCATGTTGAAAAAGAAACAGATGGGAAGCCTTGGTTCCACGATATCAAAAGGTATCTAACAAAAGGGGAATACCCGGAGCATGCAAACCATACTCAGAAACACGCACTTCGGAGGTTGTCCAAAAATTTCTTCCACAGCGGAGGAACCCTATATAGAAGAACTCCTGATTTGGGATTGTTGAGGTGCGTCAATGCGAAAAAAGCTTCTAAGTTGCTAGAAGAGATACATGTCGGAACCTGTGGCCCGCATATGAATGGTTTTGTCTTGGCCAAGAAGATACTCAGGGCCGGTTATTTATAGATGACCATGGAGCCAGATTGCATCTGGTATGTCCAAAAATTCTACCAATGTCAAGTACATGCAGATATGATAAAAGTGCCGCCAAATGAGCTCAATGCAACAAGCTCACCTTGGCCATTCGCCGCCTGGGGAATGGATGTCATTGGTCCAATCGAGCCCAACGCCTCAAATGGGAATCGGTTCATCTTGGTAGCTATTGATTACTTCACCAAATGGGTCGAAGCAGCATCTTACAAGGCAGTGACTAAGAAAGCCGTGGCAGATTTTTTCCACGACTGGATTGTTTGTCGATTCGGAGTTCCGGAGTCCATCATCACTGACAATGCCGCCAATCTCAATAGCGATCTGATGAAAGCCATGTGTGAGACCTTCAAAATCAAGCACAAGAATTCCATAGCCTATAGACCTCAGATGAATGAAGTTGTAGAAGCCGCCAACAAGAATATCAAGAAGATATTGAGAAAGATAGTAGAAAATCACAAACAATGGAATGAGAAGCTACCATTTGCTTTACTGGGATACCGTACCACATTCCGCAAATCAACTGAGGCAACTCCCTACTTATTGGTTTACGGTACGGAAGCTGTTATTCCTGCCGAAGTGGAGATTCCTTCTTTGAGGATTATACAGGAAGCTGAGCTCAGCGATGCAGAATGGATAAGGAACCATTATGAGCAGCTATCCCTCATAGAAGGAAATAGGATGAATGCATTATGTCACGGCCAGCTTTATCAAAACAGAATGTCCAAAGCTTTCAACAAAAGGGTCAAGCCAAGACAGTTCACATCGGGGCAGCTGGTGTTGAAAAAGATCTTCCCCCATCAAGATGAAGCCAAATGGAAATTCTCTCCCAACTGGCAAGGTCCTTACACGGTTCACAGATTATTGATGGGATGAGCCCTCATACTCGCAAAAATGGACGGAGAAGTCTGGCCAAAACCAATCAATTCAGATGCGGTCAAGCGATACTATGTGTAATTGTTTATGTTTCTACAAATAATGTAAATTGAACTACGCTCGACCTGATTCCGGTTTAAGAGGGGATACTTAGGAAGCCCTGTGGGTTCGGTCACAATTCAATAAAAAAATTATTTTCCCCACCATCAAAAACTGGGGCAGAATTTTGAGGAGGACCCTAAAAATTCAGAAGCAAGTTCAGCCGATCACAACATATACAGTAGTCAGAAATGTTTGTCCGTCTAACTGGGGCAGAATTTTGAGGAGGACCCCCAAAATTCTACGGCAGGAGAAGTCACAATGTCTTGGATCGTGTCACAGACACTGGTTCATCTAACCAATTTTCTAAATAACATATTTTTTACTATGACTTTGAAAACTACGCATGCTTGCTATTGAAATAACTCTGTTTAGAAAACACTACCCCCAATGATTTGAACTGGATCTTCAGACCGAGCAAATCAAGTCAAGCAAGCCAACGGAGGCACGAACCGACCTCCCCTCTCACAGAACTCACAATTTTTCTTTGAACGCAGGAACGAAGAATATGCACACCTCGGAATCACAACCTTCATGACAACTGCGCTACTAAATCTACTGCCCAAGAATACTTTGCTATCATCTGCTATTTTCTTTATCTGCATGGGACTAAGCCTTGTCCCGAATATTTGCATGAGACTAAGCTTTGTCTCCATCTGTATGAGGCTAAGCCCTGCCTCCATATTTGCATAAGGCTAAGATCTGCCTTCACTTGCATGGGACTAAGCCATGTCCCGAATCTTTCATGAGACTAAGCTCTGTCTCCATCTGCATGAGGCTAAGTCCTGCCTCCATATGTGCATAAGTCTAAGCTCTACCTTCACTTGCATGGGACTAATCCATGTCCCGAATCTTTCATGAGACTAAGCTCTGTCTCCATCTGCATGAGGCTAAGTCCTGCCTCCATATTTGCATAAGTCTAAGCTCTACCTTCACTTGCATGGGACTAAGCCCTGTCCCAAATCTTGCATGAGAGTAAGCTCTGCCTCTATCTGCATGAGGCTAAGCCCTCCATATTTGCATAAGGCTAAGCTTTGCCTTCACTTGCATGGGACTAAGCCATGTCCTGAATCTTGCATGAGACTAAGTTTTGTCTCCATCTGCATGAGGCTAAGCCCTGCCTCCATATTTGCATAAGGCTAAGCTTTGCCTTCACTTGTATGGGACTAAGCCCTGTCCCGAATCTTGCATGAGACTAAGCTCTGTCTCCATCGTCATGAGGCTAAGCCTGCCTCCGTCTGCATAAGGCTAAGCTCTGCCTTCACTTGCATGGGACTAAGCCTTGTCCCGAATCTTGCATGAGACTAAGCTCTGCCTCCATCTGCATGAGGCTAAGTCATGCCTCCATATTTGCATAAGGCTAAGCTCTACCTTCACCTACATGGGACTAAGCCATATCCCGAATCTTGCATGAGACTAAGCTCTGTCTCCATCTGCATGAGGATAAGCCCTGCCTCCATATTTTCATAAGGCTAAGATTTGCCTTCACCTGCATGGGACTAAGCCCTTTCCCGATCTTGCATGCTCTGTCTCCATCGGCATGAGGCTAAGCCTGCCTCCTTCTGCATAAGGCTAAAATCTATCTTCATCTTGCATGGGACTAAGCCCTGTCCCACATCTTGCATGAGGTTAAGCTCTACCTCCATATTTGCATGAGGCTAAGCTCTGCCTTCTATTTGCATTTTTGTCGAGACTAAGCGATGTCTCTCCGAAACTACCTATTTTGCTCTTCTTTCGGGCTAAGCTCTGCCCTCAATCTCACAAGACTAAGCCTTTTCTTGTTGCCCTTAACATCATGTCGCATCTCATGGGCTAAAATATCGCCAATTTGTCCAAAGGCGTCATAGTCTAAAGGCATCATCCTCATAGATGGAAGACACCATGTCATGGCTTGAGGATCTCTCAAATTTGCATATTATTATTCAAAGGCGTCATGGTTCGGAGGCATCATTTTCATGGCCCGAGAACATCATTTCATGGCCTGCGAATCCCTCATTAAACAATTCATGGCCCAGGACGTCATGGTCTAAGGACGTCATCCCCAACCGTCCAAAGACAATTCTCATGGTCCGAAGGGAATCTACATCATGTTTAAATTTCCGCACAAATATATGTTTGTAGAATCTTTTAATTGCAGGTGACCCGATGAGTAACTGCTATCTCAGCAGGAGACATCCGCTCAAGTTTCTACGAACTATCTCAAACCTGACCACTCACCATAACAATTTTTCTCACCTATCCTGAAATCTCGTGTCCGTCCTTGTGGTAACTTCATCGGTATACTCCGTCGATGAATCCAGAACTACACACGGCCTGATTCCTGTAAAACCAGGGATATGTAGGCAGCTGAGAAACCAGAGTGCTAATCACTCAAACCATCTCGCTCGGTCAAAATTGGCCATCATATCTTTACCCGACAACTCTTTTATCCTTCCCGAGTAAAGAGGGGCAGCTGTTGATACCCAATTTTTACCAATAATATTTTTTAAATGCATATATACCTTCAAAACTATGCATTAGCATCAATTAATATTTTTCCATAATTTCTACATTTTTAAATTAATTTATCCCAGTACTTTATTTATATAAATAATTATAAAATTGCATCACAAACGACTTTATAGCATTTCATGATTTAATTCTGCTATTTATATTCATATTAAGTTCAAATTATTTCACAAATGGCCAGATTTACACCTTTTGGTTACAATTGCAATAGCTTTGCAATTACAGCCCATGCATACATTATTGTGTTATTTTACCAGAAAATGGGTCATTGTATTTTTGGAATATTGAATAGTTATTTTAAAACATTTCTATGCATGAAAATTATTTTTTATAATTTTTTAATTATTTTTTGCTCAAATACTTGGGTATTTAATAAATGGCCCCTTTTGTTTTCATACTTAACTCTTCAAACCAGCCCAAAGCCCCTTTTAAAATTAGCTTAAACACTTAAGCCCAAATTCACACCTGCCCGACCCAATACCCCCATTCAATCATGACCGTTAATCATCCAGATCAACGGTCCATATTCCCCTTTCCATAATTAAACCTAGACCTAACCCCTCAAACTCTCTCATTCTCTCCCTCACCCGCGGTCATCACCTCCCTATTCTCTCAACTCTCTCGACCTAACCCTAGCTCTAAATGTCGTCACCGGCGTATATCTCATCTCTATGGTTCTCCTATACCTTCTCCGGCCAGTCATGGCCTTCTAAACACCATGGCTCTTTGACTTCCCAGATCCTTGAGAAGATCTCAAGGAACCCAACCGGTTCAGGTTTGAAACTTTGCTTATTAGCCTGTCTCAGGCCATTTTTTCGACTGTGAGTAAGAATTTCCTCTTGTTTTGTTACGAATCTATGGTCTCTTGACCTATTCTCTCATCTCTACTACTTTTCTGAAAATCCTAGTCTGATACTATCAATCCTTCTCAGATATGTATAGATCTGAGATGAATCGAGCACAATTACATGTTTTCCTTTGAAAATCTCTAGTTTAAATGATTATTCTGACTCTTCCTAAACTAGGGTTCATCCCAAGTTGTTTTTCAAAGGTTTTTTCTGACTCCTAAGTGTTTGATTAATTGTTCTTTCGTTTTCATGACTGATTTGTGCAAAAATACTTAAACCTCAGTTGATTTTGTGTGATACACAGATTTTTCCAACCTTTGCTTCGATTTTGGGTACTTTCTGTATTACCAGTCGTATTACTTTGCTCTATTTGTTGGACTTGAACATTTTTCCTTGATTAAATCCAGTATTTTTGTGGTTTTTCCCTAATTAACCTCTGTTAGGTTTCGAACCTGCTCTTTCCGGCTCAGTTCTATGTTTCTGTGAGGTTTTACTTAGTCTAATTTCTATTTATGGAAGTTGAGTAATTCTTTCCGGAAATCAGTGTTATTTTGAAATTTTTGCTAATTGCTTTACTCCGTTAAAGATTCGTATGCATAAATCTTGTTTGTTTCCTTGTTTATGAATTTAATTGGTCGTCTATGACTTAACTGATTGCCCGAATAATTTTGTGATTGTACTGATCCTTTATTTGGATTCTTGCCTTAATTAAACTCCCATGTTATTACCATTTGATCAATTACCCCTAATTAAGAGAGGTCTATTCCGAACCCTTATGTGACTGGATTCTGTGATTTTATGATTTCCTTAATTGACTGAATGCTGATTCCTTTACCTTATTTGTTCTACTCTTAAATTTCTATATATACACTCTTGTTTTTCCTCTCAACACACGGACAATAGTTCAAACACACACGCACACAAACTTTCTCTCATCTCTCTTTCTGCTACTTGTATTCATTACTTGTTTAGCCGGCTGAAAGCCAAGGCTAGACTGTCAAATCCTGCCTACTTCACCTTCTGTCTTTGCTTCCTTAACTGGTATGTTCCTGCTTTTAATGCCATTAATTCTACTATGAAGTTTATTTCTATATGATTCTCTGGGGATCTATTCATGTTAATATCCATGTCTTTTCTGCATTAGACTAAACGCTTATGTCCCTAATATTATATTCTTTCTTTTTTACTGTTTGATCGATATGTTTAATTTCACCTTTCTTGTTTATTGCTTTAATAAGCATGTTTACTTTAGTTTAAGTACTCCCATCTTTCATGTTTACTTCCTTCAACCAGCATGCGTACTTTTGTGTCTCAGACTCCTATCTAATTGACTTTAATTGGCATGACTAATTCTATGTAGTTAGAATCTTGTCTTTAGCATGACCATTCCTACACTTAGTTTATGTGTTTTACTGTCGATTGTTTTTAGTTAACATGACTACTTTAGCATTAAGCCTGGTTGTTAGACCTATGTTGTTCCTGCCGAGACACTAGGTCAGTATGTTGTTGTGGATTTGATTGTTGTAGAAACCCTTGCCTATTCCATGTATCTGTTACTCAGTAAGCTCTCACTCTTATCATGTTCTTGTGTGTTTCTGATTCCTGTGTCCCCGACCCCTGCTCCTTTTTTTGTAACTGTTTGTTCACCTAGAACTAGTTTGACAAACTGAAGTTGAATCTGAGCAATGTGATGCTTTTGTGACCATATTGTTGTTTGTTGAACCTTCTTTTCCTTCAAAATGTTTTTCAACATATCTTTTTTTACTCCTAATATGTTTTCCCAAAATGTGTCCATTCTTAAAGTATTTTCTTACTCTTAAATGTTTTACTTCTCTACTCCTGTCCAAAAGTTATTCCAACTATGTCAAGCACTCTCATTCCTGCTCTTAGATTACTTAAGTTATGCCCCTCCATTGTGTATACTGCCTAGGAATCCATGAGATTCCTCTGAACTCTGGCACACTGGGGCTGGCCTTTTCCACACTGCACATAATCACTTCCCTATTCAAAGGATCTTGGTGTGAGCATTGCTCGGGATCTCTGAGGTCCTTAGGGAACTTTGACACACCAGGACACCCTATTGGCTATGAGACTTTGGCATCCTGGACTGTTTTGAGGGCCTGGTATTTCCAGCTTCACTTTGGGCCTATCTTAGGCTCCCTATAGCATAGCTTATATTTATTATGTAATTCATTTATTTATGGTCTGTAATAATTCCCTTTGTAAAAATATATTAGGGAAATTAGTAAAGGGGAGGGATTCGTATATGGATTTTTGTAGGGAGACCGGGTAGAAATCATGCTTTAGGTTTATATTATGTTTGCTTGCATTAGAAATTCTGCATTTAGGTCTATGTTGTGTTCACTTGCATTAGAAATCATGCTTTAGGCTCATATTATGTTATTCGCATTAGCAATCATAATTAGGTTTATATCATGTTTACCATGCTTTTAGATCACCTGGTATACTAGGAAATGTTATAAGCTCATTACTTTATTTGTTACGGAATTCCGCTTCTGCATAATCATGATCACCTAGAAATCCTGTTTTTAAGTTACCATTGCAGTTCTGCTTAATAAAAATGTACATCCTTGGTGTGCATTAGAAATCCTATTTTAGGACTATGATTGTATTTGTTTTACATCATGTTTACATCGCCTAAGTCAATAACCGTCCTGTATATACGAATGTTTAAAAGCAATTTCAGCACCTAGACAAGCATGTTTATAGGATGTACTAAAACTCAAATTGTTTATTTTCCTTTAGTCAATTTCCAAAGTTTTGTTTGCATTTTAGACAACACGTTATAGGGTATCTCTGAACCACGCCTAGGCAAGCTTATAGGTAATTAAGGCCTTACAAATTTGTAAAACTATGTTTTGTTTGTGACTGCCCAGATTCAACAGGTTCTAAAATCAGTAGGCAAACTGATTAGGTCTTTACCGCTTCGCCTTAACATGATGTTGCACATTCTCTGTTTGTCATGCTCACTTAGATATTATGTTCTAGGGCCTTTTTTCTGAAACATCTGAAATCTTGATGTTTGAGACGTGCTAATTTCCTGTTTATTTGTGGAGGTAAACATGGGCCCTTAGTTGTTATCTTACTTGACAGTCCTGTTTGTTCTTTCTTGTCGCTTAGATTTTCCTTTTTAAACACTTTAGGAGAGTCTAGAACTGCCTAAAAATAGAGGTTCTAAACACCTCCAGGACCACAAGGAAGGTACGGGTAATGCACTCTTAGAGTTCGTTTAATTAAAACCGCTAAGGGGAGGGTAATCGGGTAGTAAAAGGATATGATGACCTGTGCGCTAATGTCACGTGTAACCCCTCTAGTTGAGGAAGGATTACCGGGCAATGTACGGATGTAATCCTATAGGCTAATAACTTAGGACTCCCTTATCTTACTTACATATGTGTGCTTAGACTACTTATCTGTTAAATGACTAATTTACTAAGTAAGTTTGGTCGGGACCCACCATATTGGACCTCGAGGGGTGCCTAACACCTTCCCCTCAAGGTAATTTCAAGCCCTTACCCAATATCTGGTAACGTAGACTGGTTTCATGAATTACTTGCATTAGGTGACCTAACGCATCATAAATATGTTAGGTGGCGACTCTTCACTTTCCATACCCCTCTCCCAAAAGTAAGGGAGTTGTCCCAAATGAATGTCGAAACCCGATTTCGCGAGGAAAAAAAAAGGGGGTGCGACACACCCCGACCAACAAAACTCTCTCTAAAGCTTACAACCTGTTAGGCAAACACCTAGGTGGAATTCACAGCCCTAGGCCTTTTAAATATTTGAAAAACAACAACAAAAATATTATTCTCTAATTTATATTTTAGAATTGCAAACCTTAGCATAATTTTAGAAGTAAAAACAAACAACTATTTGTGGAACTGTAACTTAGACAATTCACGAGCTTAGTCCAAATATATACCACTAATCCCATCTACGCTCCCTGTGGATTCGATCCCGACTCCTAGTTGGGTATTATTATTGCATTCGACCATTTAACAACGCGAATAGAGGTGTGACTTGGACGAGATCGTGTGTGTGTGTGTGTATCACATATTTATAGTTTTCTTTAATTTTTATGCAATTTTACATGTTTTTAAATATTACTGTAAGTATATTATTATATAAAATATTAAAAATTAAATACATATAGGGCTTACGCCCCGTGCCTCGGGGCTTACGCCTCGCTGAGACATATGTAAAACGCCTCGCCTTATGCCCACGGCTTTTAAAACACTACTCTCAACCTTCTACAAAATACTCTCTCAGGTTCTTGGTCAAAATCATGTAGTCTATCCTGGCTTCTAACCCGTCACATTCAAGCAAGGTACCTGAGATTGAACACCCAGCCAAAAAGAAGATTAAAAGCTAAACTCGATGAGTAGTAAAAGTTTAATGTAGTAAAATAATTCTAAGTCCCTGGCAACGGCGCCAAAAATGTGTTGCCCAAAATCGCACATGCAAGTATACGCGGTCAATCAAGTAATAAAGAGTGAGTAGAGTATCGTTCCCACACGGACTTATGATTAATCATTAACTAAATCAAGCATTTTCTACTTTATCGAGTCAAGAAAAATCTCAAGGGGTTCTTGTTTGATTAATTCTACTAATGATAATTGCAAGTAAAAGAAAAACTAATGAACTAGCACACTTAGCGCGAAGGGTTGAATTCAACGAGAAATAATATTCCAGGGTTATGGCTGGCTAACAATCCTATTGAATTCTTCAATCGTCTCGACTCATTATTTTATCTGGGTTATTAACCTGCAAGGATACTAATACTTGTAGAAATTTGACAACTTCTACTCGTCTATTCAATTTATTCTAAACCATATACTTCTACGAGATTAGAGATAAAAAGAACGCATTAATAATTTCTTGCACAATTGTCTAAGCACGGCGAATATGTATATTTCTATCTATATTTGCAAATCAATTCCCCAATGACTATGTTCAAGATCGCACTCTATTCAATCCTATTGCAATCAAGAATTACCTCTTTCAAGTTCAACTCAAGATTCATATATAGGATTTCATTGTTAGCTAAGCAATAAAATAATAAACTTGGGATATGAATAAACAACCCAATAAGATTAATTAACTCGGAAAATCAATATCGAATATCAACATTCATGTAAATCCATAACCCTAGAACGAATGAGTTTAGCCACACATAGTCATGGTAGCAATCTCAAATAATTCCCAACATACATACAAATCAATAAAAGAAGGAAAAAGTAAGAACTCAAGACGGATTTCGTGATTTCCAAACTTTGTGATGGTTTTTTTCGCTTCCTCATGTATTAGATGACATAAAAGAGGCGTTATTAGCGTATATATTGCATACAGAAAGTCGTGGGCGAAAGTTTTCCTTTTCCTAGTCCGAATCAGCTTCAGGGATTGATGTTGAGGTGGATACTTCACTGTGATGACCCAAAGAGTCATGTTATAAATTAAGACACTATTCCAGGCTCATTAGCCTTAAAAATATTAATTTTAATTACCTCGATTTGTGTGCACTGTCCGGGCGTAAAACCGAAAAGCTTTCATGTGAAAATATGAGAAATAGTAATTTTGGAATTTAAAATTTGGTTTTAGTTGACTTTGTTCAACATTTTGAGTAAACGAACCCGGATCTATGTTTCGATGATTCCGGGAGGTTCGCAGTAAAATATGGGACTTGGGCGTATGCCCGTAATTGGATTCCGAGGTCCCTAGCCTTAAAAATCAATTTTTGAAAGAAATTATTTTGCTGGATTATTAATGAAATAAAGTAATGAATTAATGTTTGAAGCTGTTGGTATCGGGCCCGTATTTTGGTTCTCGAGCCTGATATAGGTTTGTTATGATGTTTAAGCCTTATCTCTGAAATTTAGTGAGAATCGGAATTTACTTGACGTGATTCGGACGTCCAGTTGAGAAATAGTGAAATGTGAGTGTTCTTCAGAAAAATGATGAGTTTTGAGATTAAATTCATAGTTTTGGATGTTATTTTCATGATTTGATCACACGAGCAAGTCCGTATGATATTTTTAGACTTGCGTGCATGTTTGGTTTGGAGCTCCGAGGGCTCGGGTGAGCTTCGGGTAGGCTACGAGATATTTTAAACTTAGAATTTTCTACTGTCTTTCTGCTACTGGTGCACAGTCAATTTATTCTTCGTGTTCGCGTGGCCTCACTTGCGAACGCGTAGAGTAAAAACTTCACTAGGGTTATTTTGTTCTATACGAATGCGTGACCTTGGACGCGAACGCGAAGCACTGGGGGGGACCCTTCGCGAACGCGGGCAGGCCTCACGCGAACGCGGTGAGTTAAGTGGGCCTGGGGGAGGGGAACCCATTTGTTCTATGAAAATGTGCCTGGTGGGCCGCGAACGCGAAGGCCACTGGGCCAGAACGCTATGCGAATGTGGCAGGCCCATCACGAACGCGATGAAGGCCTGCCCAGCTATATAAAATCAATTTTAAAAACGAGCAGAACCTATTTTCTCCATATTTTCAAACTACAAAGACCTAGAGGCGATTTTCTTCACACAAATTCATCTCCAAGGTGTTGCTAAACAATCCTAAACTCTTCTCTTTCAATTACACAATGTTTTTCATCACTTTTCAATAAAAAATTAAGAATTTTCATGGTAGAAATTGAGAGTTTGGGTAGAATTAGGGAATTTTGTAAAAATCAAATTTTGACCTCGAATTGGGGTCGGATTTCGAAACTAATTGCATATTCGGGCTCGGGGGTGAATGAGTAAACGGAATTTGGTCTGAACCCCGAGTTGGGACCAATCAGGCCCAAGGTCGGGTTTTAACTTTTTTTAGGAAAACAATGATTTTTCAGTAAAGTTAGTTCCTTTAGAATAAATTAATGATATAAACTAATTATGATTAGATTTGAGCGGGTTAGAGGCAAATTCGAAAGGAAAACCGGTAATTGAGCAGTGAGTGGCCTGCGAATTTGAGGTAAGTGCTTGGTTTAACCTTGACTTGAGGGAATAGGAATCCCCAACTTAATTGTTATGTGAAATTACATGTGTGTGGTGTATAGGTGAGATGACGAGTATCTATGCACCCCCAAATTATCTGCTTAACATGATTCCTTTCCCCATTTTCAATTAATTGCTTACGGGCTTAATTGTTTCATGATCATTGATGTTTATATGTCTATTTGGATTCGTTAACTTTGTTAAGTATTGTTACAAGTATTTTTGAAGTGTTGTGTATGCGGCTAAAATCGGAGATCCCGATTTTATGATCAAAACGGCGGTTCATAGCCCGTCTTCAGAAGGCTCGAAGCAGTTCGAGTTTTGACATCGGGGAGGCATGTCGAGGACTCTCCACGCTCGACCTCGAGGCAGTGTAAATCAAAGACCATCATGGAAAAGAGGGAAATTCCCAAAAGGCACGTGGTTAAAGCTGACCAAGTACGCAAGATAGTAAAATCTCGTACTGTGGCATTAAATGGTTGTACCAGCCGTCTATCTTTGTAATAATTACACATGTACTATGTTGGGATTCTCCCTCTTATATAAAGGGACCCTTTTCATTTTATAAGATACATGATATTCAATACAAGAACAAGAACATCTCTCTCTTTAACTCAAACATTCTCTACAATTGTTCTATTGATTTATTGCCTTTCATTTATTGTGTTCATTAATTGCTCTTCATTTATTACTCGTTATTGATCATAAAGAGGCCATCTTCGAGGCCTTCAATACTGTTGTGTACTCCCCGACCGCCGTCTGTCAAGCTTTCGATCTCGACCTCGAGGCCTATTTCGACCAAGCTCGAGACCCCGTCTCTCACCTGCTCGGGTTGCACAATCTCATTATCCTTCGCTCTTATCTCATTTTCTTACCACTCGCGTAGCATCTATTGCCCAAACAACTGGTATTAAAATAGATCACATATTTTTAGAACCACAAAATAAAATATAATTGTAATTACCATTTTCAAGGTAAACAGTTTGGCTCCCACCGTGGGGCTAAAAATAATAGTGATTATTTTAGTACTGGTTTTCTAAGAACACAAGTTATCCTTTACACTTTTTCTTGTCCAAGAATCTTCAATTTCAAGTCAGAAAATGTCTAACTCAGTGAACGCGCATGAAACAACGGTCCTGAGGATCATGGAGAGAACGACGCAGTTGCTTCAGGTATCAGTGTACCATCGCAAAACCCTGAGGGGGAACCAGTGCAAATCCACTTCGATGAAGGTTCACACAACGCTCAACATGTCGATTTAAGCTCGCATACGTCCGGGAGTGTGTGCGAAGGAGACTAGCATGAAGCCCAGAGAGACCCTGCTCAAAAGGAAAGGGAAGTTAGCTTTCACGTCATTTTTGAGATGTTGCAAGCACAACAGGTGGATATTTCTCGGCTAAAAAGCCATCAGAGAACGAAACACTATAGCTTGAATGAACGAAACACTATAGCTTCAAAGCAGTTGAAGCAAAACTTAATCGAGTATCCCGCCGTAGTTTGGGTAGATGTACACAACAGGTATCAATCGAAGATCAGAGTCGAGGATGACCAATTGGAAGCCCCCTCAGGCTCGGTGTATCCCAGCAGGCTCTTAACAAAGGAATCGAGGCTTCCAGAAAGAGAGTCGAGGCCAAGCAAAGAAAGGTATCAATCGTATATAAAAAATCGGAGAAATATCCCGAGACGCAACATACCTCGAAGTGACCAAAGGATAGATCGAGGCTAGAATCCTCGGGGAATCTCGAATAAAGTAGGATTTGACAGGCACACAGGGTCAGTGGAGGCACCCCAGCTATCTCAGTACAACTTCAACATCGATGTTTCAGACATCGTATCGGCCATAAGTAAAATCAGGGACACTAGGTGGCCAAGACCCATGCTATCAGATCCTTCGCAGAGGAACCCTAACTTGATATGTGAATATCACGGTACCCACGGTCATAGGACTGAGGATTACAGACAGCTTCGAGAAAAGGTGGCCCGACTGATTAGCAAAGGGCACCTTCGAGAGTTCCTCAGTGACCGAGCTAAAAACCAATTTCGGGAAAGAGAGGCGAACAGTAAAAATGAAACAGAAGAACCACAACACGTCATCCACATGATTATTTGAGGAGTCGACGTCCCTCAGGGACCCGTTTTCAAGCGAATAAAAGTATCCATCACCAGGGAAAAATGAACTCGGAGCTACATACCTAAAGATGCTCTTTCATTCAGCGAAGAGGACATCGAGACCTTGTCTCAACCTCATAATGACACACTGGTAATTTCTTTTCTTTTAAATAAATTTCAAGTTAAATGTGTGCTCGTGGATCCAGGTAGATCGGCCAATATAATTAGGTCAAGGGTGGTAGAGCAACTCGGATTGCTCGACCAGATCGTGCCCGCCTCCCGTGTCCTCAACGGATTCAACATGGCGAGCGATACAACGAAAGGGAAAATCATCCTCCCAGTCAGCGTGGACGGTACAATTCAAAATACCAAGTTTCATGTCATCGAAGGTGACATGAGGTACAATGCATTGCTTGGAAGGCCATGGATTCACAGTATGAGTGAGGTGTCGTCAACCCTTCATCAAAGGATGAAGTTTCCTA
Organism: Nicotiana knightiana; assembly: GCA_005239525.1. Taxonomy (NCBI): domain Eukaryota; kingdom Viridiplantae; phylum Streptophyta; class Magnoliopsida; order Solanales; family Solanaceae; genus Nicotiana; species Nicotiana knightiana. The sequence goes on along the minus strand of ML400445.1, from coordinate 90,078 downwards.
TGAAGGATGGAGTAAAAACAGTGTACAGAGAGCAGCACACAGCAAAAGAAATTTTTGCAGTGCACGATGTGGCACCGGCACCGATACCTTCTACATCGAAGGAGCCAAAGAATAAGCAAACGGTGGAGTATCAATCACAAGCCACATTCTCGAATGAACGAATAAAGGACCGTGCCGCGTCCTCGGAACGAGTGACTGAAGCATATCGAGGCATGAACGCCACCACAGTTAAGGTACAACCCTCTCCCTCTTTCCTTCACATTTTACACTAACCTATGTGCAGGTGTTCAATTGAAAGGAATTAAAGCACCCTCCTCCTCGAAGGCCTTAGGTTTTAAAGCATGTGTTCTGCTTTTTTTCCCTCATGTCAGATTTTATCCTAAATGGGTTTTACCGACAAGGTTGTTAACGAGGCAACGTCCATATGCTACCTAAGGAGAAACTCACAAAGTATTCAAGGCTTCTCTTCGATCAACCTCAAATACTGAGGGGCATCCCCTCGGGAGAGCACCTCCTCAAAGAAACTAAAATATGCCAAAGAGGGTCTCGATAGGAGAACAATGTATAGGACCAAACGGTCGAATGAACCGTGTCCACATAGAATAATCGAACCCTCGATGGTGAAAAAATGTATACTGGTACCAAATAATAGGAGGAGAATCTTTTATCATCAAAACACTTCGCGCGTCAAAGACGTTTTCTATTTTCACAAGAAACGGCCCCAGGGCCAGAAATTTCCCAAACACTCGGGGACTGACACCAAAAACTTGAGGCCGTAAGACCTCAGGGCAAGCAAATTCGAGCTCATAAGCCCTCCATGAGTCACCAATATAATCCCTTCATGAGGCAATATCGCATATGTAAGACCTCGACGAGACCTGCTCAAACTTGTAAGCCCTCAACGAGGCAACGTCAAATTTGTAAGACCTTAAAAAAGGCATAACCCGTACTCGGGGACTGTCCTTGACAGTCACCCCATCGAGTCATCAAAAACTCGAAGCCATAAGACCTTAGGGCCGGCAACTTCGAGCTCATAAGCCCTCCATGAGGCACCAATGTAAGCCCTCCATGAGGCAACATCAGCAATGTAAGCCCTCCATGAGGCATTATCAACATTATAAGCGCTCCATGAGGAAATATCAACAATCTAAGACCTCGACGAGGCATGCTCAAACTTGTAAGCCCTCCACGAGGAAACATCAAAACTGTAAGACCTCAAGCAAGGCATGAATCGTAAGACCTCCACGAGGCAATATCAAATCTGTAAGACCTCAAGCAAGGCATGAACAAATTTGTAAGACCTTAAAAAGTCATAATCCTGATATCAAAGTCAAGGCTATATATTCGAACTTGTAAGGTCCCTAAAAAGGCATATCCTCGATATAGACGCCGAGGCTATCTCAATTGGGGACTAAAAGGCTACGGCCAAATACAATGACCACCGTCATAAGGCTCCGGCTATCACGACCCCAAATCACAACTGGCCGTGATGGCGCCTATCGTGATACTAGGCTAGCCAATTTACTGAAAATAATGAAATAATTTTCCATTTAATACATCAAATATCCGAATTTTCATAATAATTCTGTTTCTTAAGAATTTCAAAATAATAAAAATGATTAGAACATCTAAACACAGTCCCAACATCCGGAGTCAACAGTCATGAGCATCTAAGAGGTGATATAGTCTAATACAAATCCTTACTACAACAAGTCTGGGAATGTAAAGTAAGATGACAGAGTAGGAAGGAGAAAGAGTAGTCTGCGAACGCCGAGCAGCTACCTCGCAATCTCCAAACAATGCTCCAAATAGGGTAGCTCAGCTATCACCCTGCCCCGGTACCTGAATCTGCACACAAGGTGCAGGGAGTAACGTGAGTACGCCAACTCAGTAAGTAACCAAAGTATCTAAAAACATGAGTGCAGTGATGAGCATTTAAACTTTATAGTTTCATAAAAATAAGTACAAGTAAAGGTAATAGATCAAGTCAAGAGTCCACATTTACCAAAGATTTTACAAAACTCCAGTTTGCCCTTTTTTTTAAACTTGTATGAAACATTAGTAAACATTTCTCAAAGAGGCTCAGTGTAAATATTAGTGAAAACATTAGTTTCATAAAAATATCCGCCACTCGGGCACAGTGTCGCTCACAAATAAAGCCTCTCAGGCAAGCCTCTTAGTCACTCGTGACTCTACTCTCATAAATCAATGCTCACACTTAGCACTCTCACTCATCAGGTACCATATAACAATTGTTGCGGCCTGCCTGATCCAATACGTATATATATACATATATATTGTCGTGGCACGCAGCTCGTTCCATATATAATGTATATTGTTGCGGCGTGCAGCCCGATCCATATAACATACGTTGCGGCGTGCAGCCCGATCCATATAACATACGCTGCGGCGTACAGCCCGATCCATAAAATAGTCGACTGCGCTCACTGGGGGTGTACAGACTCCTGGAGGGGCTCCTTCAGCCCAAGCGGTATATTGCTGCGGCGTGCAGCCCGATACAATATATATATTATTGTGGCGTGCAGCCCAATCCATACATAATATATAATCTATATTGATATGGCGTGCAGCCCGATCCATATGTAATATATAACATATCTATTGTTGCGGCGTGCAACCCGATACCATAACTATCCTCTCATACTCGGCTCTCGGCCTCATTACATATATATCATTGTGGCGTGCAGCCCGATCCATAATTATCCTCACATACTCGGCTCTCGGCCTCATTCAGTCATCCTCACAAGCCAGTCAGGCAATACATCTCAACTCACGAGACTCAGCCCAAAATACTTCTCAAAGTTTCAAAATAGTGTGATAATAGTGAAAATAACAACAAGTGGTAAACATGACTGAGTTCACATGTGTTCTATCAGGATAGTGTGAGAATAGTGTAAAAATACCCCTGACGGTCTAAACAGGTCGACACGAGGCCCCAAACATGGAAAATACCCCTGAGGGTCTGAACAGGTCGGCACGAGGCCCCAAACATGGCTCACAGCCCATAAACAAGTATAAATTTCCAAAATACAGGATGTCGTAAGGTTTCAAATCGAATACGCTGCTTAATAGTCGCTACGGGACGGACTAAGTCTCAATCCCTATCGGTGCATGCCCACACGCTCACCACCTAGCATGTGCGTCACCTCATTTACCAGAACAATATCAAATACCAGGGTTTCATACCCTCAGGTTTAGAGTTACAATCGTTACTTACCTCAAAACATCCCAAAAGCTACTCCGCGATGCTCTTTCCCCTCGAATCGACTCACAAAAGCTCCAAGTCTATCAAAAATCATACCAATAACATCAAAATATACTAGGGAGACGAACCCCAATCGAACACTATCAAAATTAGGCACAATTCCCTAAACTTTCCAAATCCGGCCCCTAGGCCCACATATCGGAATCTGATAAAAATTACATCACAAGAATCCTTATCCTCCCACGAGTCCGTACATACCAAGAACATCAAAATCGGGCCACAATTGCCCACTAAAATCACCAAAAGAAATTTCCAAATTTTTCCTCCCATTTTTCCCAAATTTTCTACTTAATTCCTCAAATTGCATGGTGAAAATCAAGAAAAATTCATGAAATTGAACCAAAAATGATTGAAGAACACTTACCACAAGAATTCCACTGAAAATATTCTCCAAAATCTCCTTCCCCCGAACTCTCAAATGACAAAATGAGTTATGGCCAAGAACCCCCGAAATTAGAACTTAAACTGTCTGCCCAGACATTTACTCTGTGCGATCACGGAAGAAAGAACGCGATCGTGAAGAACAAAATGCTGCCCAACCAAACTAACCATATGTGATCGCGACCAACTCTATGCGATCGCATAGAACAATTTCATCACCTCACTGCCACATGCACCCACACTGTGCGATCGCAGTAAGCCTCATGCGACCGCACTGCTCTGCCTCCTCCCACTACGCGATCGCAGACCATTAATTGCGATCGCATATAACAAATTTCTGTTGCCTCACCAAGAAGCCTATGCGATCGCAGCCTCACCCTTGCGACCGCATATAAGGAAACCAGACCAAGAAAAGTACAGCAGCAACAGCAGTCCTTTTAAGGCCAAAACACACTCTATTAACCACCCAAAACACACCTGAGGCCCCCGAGACCTCAACCAAACCTACCAACATATCCCATAACATTATTCAAACTTAGTTGAGCCTTCGAAACACCAAAAACAACGCAAAACACCAAAAATCACATCAAATTCAAGCCTATGAACTTTGAAACTTCTAAGTTCCGCCAATGATGTCGAAACCATCCAAAACACATCTGATTGACCTGAACATTTGCACACATATCCAAAATGACATTACGGACCTGCTCCAACTTCTGGAATTCCATTCCGACCCCTATAGCCTATTTTCTACTGCCAACCGGAAATCGCCAAAAACTAATTTTCGCCAATTCAAGCCTAATTCTACACCGGACATCAAAACCACAATACGAACACACTCCTAAGCCCCAAATCACCCAATGAAGCTATCCGAACCATAAAATCTGCATTCCGAGGTTGTTTACCAATAAGTCAACTTATGGTTAACTTTTCCAATATTGAACCAAGATAAGAGACTAAGTGTCTCATTTCTCTCCAAAAATCACTCTGAACCTGAGCTAATCAATCTAACAAAACGTAATGAAGCTGAACCACATATAATGAAGCAGAAATGGGGGAAACGGGGCTAAACTCTCCGAACAACCGGTCGGGTCGTTACATCCAAACTAACGCGACTCGGAGACGTCCGACTGTCGCCATGAAATCACAGGCCTCCAATTACTTCGAAAAGAACCGGTTAAAGGTCGTACCGACCTAACCCATAAGAGCCAAGTCTCCAGCTACATTAAAGGTCATACCGACCTAACACGTAAGAGCCCAAGTTGCCAGCGACATTAATGGTCGTACCGACCTAACGCGTAAGAGCCCAAGTCTCCAACTACATTAAAGGTTGTACCGACCCAATGCGTAAGAGCCTAAGCGCCAGCCTAAAGAGCCTCAGGGCCGATTTAAAAACCTAAGGGTCAATGAGCTCGAGTCAAAACCCGACTCGAAGATTGAGCCCTAAACAGTTAACTAAAGCGCCTCAGGGCCAAATGCGTAAGAGCCCAAATCGCCAGCTACATCAAAGGTCGTACCGACCCAATGCGTAAGAGCCAATGGACCAATCTAAAAAAGCCTCAGGACCAATTTATAAATCCAAGGGTTTCATTTCGAAGTCAAATTCATCGAGCTAATTATCGAGAAGCAAATCAAAAATACAAAAAAAAAATTATATATATGTGTGTTACAAATATACATTTACAATGCTCTCACAGAAGTTATATACAAAGGGCAGGAAAGAAAAACCTAATCCACTCTCGGGACCAGCTCTCTCGACGGCCCGTCGAACCATCTCCCACGGAGGCCTTCAAATATCAGAATCGGCTCCAGAGGAAAGGAAAAACTTGGCGTCGATCTCATCCACCTTGGCCTGCTTTATCTCTTTCGAGAGGTCAAAGACCCTAGCATGAATCCCTTCGAGGGTCTCACTCCAAGACCTGCATCGGGCATACTCATTGCCCCTCCTCTCTCTGTCAAAGGCTCCCCTCAGCTCGTCCCGAGCATCAGCAGCATCTTTCAAATAAACGGCCACTTTCTTATCAGCCTTTTCTTGAATTTCTTTTGCTTCAGCCCGGGCATCCATGACCTCGGCCTTCATATTCAAAAGATCAGTCTCGAGCTTGACAATCCTGCTCGTCTGAATCGAGCTACTTTCTCGAGCATTGTGAAGTTGTACCTCGAGGGCATAAGCCTTGTCCAAAGCATTCCTTTGGTTCGCAGCATGAACACCTATCTGCACCTTCAGTGCATTGTATTCTGAATTGACTTGTTCGACTTCGCCCCAAAGGCGTTCCAACATTTCCGCTTTTCTCTGCAGCTGAAGCACCGAAACATTAGTTCTCGAATACGGGAGAGGAAGCGTGTACTCCCTCAATATGAGGATTACATGTTGCTCGAGATTGCCTTCGTAGTCTCGAATTTGATGCATCTCCGATCGAAGATGTATCAACTCTTTTGTCTTCTTGTTGCAAGAATCCTGAGAGGTTTCTCCTTGCCCAAAGCTTCCCGTAACTTGGTATCAACGAAGCAACTCGAACTTGGGCTTGTCAAAGGCCTATAAAAAAGAAGCTTCAGTTCAAAAGATGAAAATACAAAAGCTGAGAAGCCAACAAAGTCAACCAAAACTCACCACGGAACAGAACCGTTGGGCCTCCTCAAAAGTTGAGCATGAGTCTACTGACCTGGTCCCGTCGGCCCCAGTTGAACCACTCTCGATGGGGACATGATCGCTCGAGGCCCCACTTGATGTAGGCGGCCCATGGCCCCGAGCGTCCCTCGAAGTACCTTTGAGGGGGGAAGCGGCCGGTGGTGAAAGACTCTTGCCCCTTCCTTCTCATGGAACCTCTCCCTCGAGGCTTGATGTCTCAGGCCCAGCAGGATCGGAAACCTCGGGAGGGCCCCTGGTTCGAGCCATAGATGAAAAACCATCCTCCCGAGGAGAGCTGATGTCTACAGAATAACCAACGTATATAAAGTCCTCTTCAGCGGCGGCGTCTCCTTTGTGTCTCCGGGCATGCCCCCCCTCATCGAGAATGTCCTCATCCATCGAGGACCTTTTTCACTTAGTATCCTCCCTCGGTTCTAAAGATGATGGTCTTTCCCCCTCCTCTAAGGGGCACGATCTCACCTTAGAGAATCCACCAACACATGCGGTTATCCTCCCTCGATTCTAAAGATGACGGTCCTTCCCCCTCCTCGAAGGGGAACGATCTCACCTCGGAGAATCCACCAACACCTGCGGTGGCGGAGTTAATACACATAAAAGAAAGCATTCCTCAAAAGGCAATCACATGGCTCATACCGTGGTGCTTTGCTTCCCGTATCCCCTTCGATAGATCTTGCCACTTGCGTTCATCATATGTTGAGGAAGCTGCCAGCCTCCGAGTCTAGTTCGCAAGATCGGGGACCTCTTCCGGCATCCACGGGACCGCTGAGAAAGAGAAAAATAAACATTCTTATAAATCAACAAGATTAAAGGGCACTAAGGTACGACGTAGTGCTTACATTTGAAGTTCCATTTTTCGAGAAATGGCAGGAACTCCGCAGGAATGATGTCGACGGTCCTCACTCAGACAAATCAACTCATCCGTGCTTGTTTCCAGTCGTCATCGTCACTGGCAATGAAAGTCTTGGTGGATCGGCATTGTAACACAATCAGACCTCGATAATGCAGAGGCCGATATAACCTGATAAGGTGGCTAAGGGTAAGCTCGATCTCGGCCCTTTCAGTGAAGAACCTTAACATCAGCACTATCTGCCAGAAGGACGGATGAATCTGAGCCAAGGTGACTCGATACCTTTTGCATAATTCCAGCACAAGGCGGTTGAGGGGGCCCAATGTAAATGGGTACGTATACACATTCAGGAATCCCTCTACGTGGGCCATAATATTCTCCTCTCGGGAAGGTATATATAGCATCACATTTTCCCCCCATCCACAATATATCCTCACGGCCTCGATATGGTTCTCCTTAATCGATCGAATAAACATCGAAGTTGCTCTCGATGGCCCAGGGCATCAAAGGGTTTCTCTAGTGAAAAGTCTTTCTTCAAATCAAAACAGCTCGAGGTTAACTCTCCATACGCCGGCAGTGTACCACCGGCCGGGAAAGAAGCAGAGGTAAGGTTTCCCTCTTCTTGCTAAACGGATTCGGGCATGGCAGCCATAACTATTTGAACAAAGATAAAGAGGAAGAAAGTTCGAATAGTTTCGCAAGCTGAGAAAAGGAAGAGAACGTTGAAGAGAAAAATAGTTTTGCAAAGTTGCAAGACCTAAACTAAAGAAGGAGCAAATATGTGTGTGTGTATATATATATATAGAACAAGAGGCGGCTATTCACCCACTTTGAGGGCCAATTAATTCAGACAAGGTCGTTATAGTTTTTGGGAAGGTGTACCAGCGGGGTCACCTCGGTCACTTCACGGTCATGTCATATAAATGGCGTTGTCATGCAGTGTTTGACGATCGAAACTCCCATGTCAACCTAGCCTCGAGAAGGTTTCCGATCCCAAGGATCTCTGTCACTGCAAGAACGGGCCCCGAAGAGCTAAATTCAGAGCTCGAAGGTCGACTTTCGCATAAGCATTGCAGGGTAAAGTTTGAAAGATATGAAATAAAGAGATCTTTTTTACTCCAAAAAATGTATTTACAAGGATACCTTTACAAATTTCCCTCGAGTATCCCATGTACAAAAAAAAGGGAAATAGAAAAACAGTAGGTGAATCTACTTTTTGCCTGCACTGCTGCCCGAGCCGCTTTTAGAGCCCTCATCCGACGTAGTTGGAATTGTCGATTCTGCCTCCAGGGCACTGGCCTCTTCAATCTCGGCAGAGAGATCGACAGATTTACCGCTCGCTTCCTCAAAGGCTTGCCTCCTGTCTTGCAAGCGAGCATGAGCAACTGCCCGAGCCAGTTTTAGCTCGGCCTTCTCAGATATCTCCCTGGCCCGATCATTCGCGACGACAGCATCCCTTTTGTATGAAGAGACAAATTCATCGGCCTAAGACTTAGCCGCAGATAATGCAGTGGCCTCCTCCTGAGCACCTCGAATAAGGTCTTGAATCGAGGATAGCTTCTCCCGAAGCCTATCCCTCTCCGAAGCCACAGCATCATTCAGCCGTGCCAGCTCAAGGATTTCAGTGTCCTTGGCCACAGCACCCTCTCGGAGCTGCCCCACTAGGGCATCCTTCTGCTTGATATGAAAGATGCCGAAGATAAGCTAATTAGCACCAAGTATGGCAATAAAAGATACAATTGTGGGTACCAGAAGTACCTACTCGATGAAGTCGACCCTTTCTTGAATCGCCCTCTCCGAGCCTGCCCGGTGGTTGATTAACTCCTCCTCTTTTCGAGAACATAGAGCCTCCAGCTCAACTAACTCCGGTATAAGCTTCTCAAGCTCCTCTCTACACTAAGCCAACTCATCTTGTATCTTAGAGAAGGCTTGGTCATACAGTTTCTTGACCTACAACGCAAAGGAAGAAATTTAGAAAAGCAAGAGTAGAAATTCGAAGCATAGAATATTTGAAGCATAGAATATTTTATCAAAGAAGGTTACCTTCTTTTGAAACCTCTCGGACTCCTCGAGAGAAACGGGGGCATCGATATCGGTCTCCTCCTTAACACCTTCAAAGTAATCTCTGAATGTATCATCCTCTCCCCGAGAGGTCCCCAAACTGGGAGCATTCCTGTCCCGGGCATCTTGTATCTTCCCTGGAGATGAGGACATGCCCGATTGAAACCTACCTGCAGCATTAACTTCCATCGGGGCTTCCTCTCAACCCTGAAAATCTCCAGAAGCGAGCCCTCTGATCTCACCAACACGTACTATGCCATGTCCGACGAGCAGCTCAGGGATTGCACTCAAACCCTCCTTGAGGGTCTCCTCAACTTGAGGCAGGTCCGCATTGGCCGCCTCCAACTCAGCAGCCGCCCACCTAGAAACTTGCAAAGCATCAATTCGTTTTACCCCTTTTTACTAAAGGGAAGGCATCATCATCTTCTTCCTCGGCCCTAAGACTCTCAGTGGCCATTGAGGTAAGGACCGTTGTGTCAGTCTTGGGCTTCCGAGCCTTCCCTTTTTTGGATTTCGGAGACGCCGTCGATGTCTCCTTCTTCCTTTTCTTATCCATGACGGCCTTTGAAGCCTCTTCCTCACCAGGAGGAGGCGGTCGCATTGACACGCCTTCCCCAAGGCCTGCACAGGCATGATGTATCAAAATCACCACCATAGAGAGTACTTACAAATAATGAGGAAATGACAACAATGAGAGCGTACCATGGTTCTTGGCCTGCCACCGTGTTTTGGCCAAATCCCGCCAGACGCGCTTGTTGTACGGAAGGGCGGAGTCCAAAAGTTTAATCCATCCTGGAAGGTCCTGGACCGCGCCGGGGAACCAAACGGTGGTTACATAATTAGTATAAAATCAATCAAAAGAGAAGGAGGTGATAAAACATACTCAATGTGGACATACTTACGCTTCATGTTCCATTCCTCCAGGAATGGCATTCTATCAGCAGGGATGATGTCCGAGGTTCTAACTCTAACAAATCGTCTCATCCATCCCCGGTCTTTATCTTCATCGATGCAGGCGAAGAAAGCCTTGGCAGATCGATGGTGCAGTTTAATTAGCCCCTCTCGGAAGAGACGAGGGTTATACAATCTGATCAAGTGATCGAGGGTGAAAGTCATTCCCTCGACCATATTGGAAATGTATCGAATCATATACACAATCCTCTAGAAAGAAATATAAATCTGACCAAGCATCACTCGGTATTGACTACAAAAGTCAAGAATCACTGGGTCTATCAGTGGAGAAGAAGAATCTACGGGGCCTAAAGTGAAGGGATATGTATATACGCTAAGAAAGCCAGCTTTATGCATGACTACCTTTCTTTGGCTGTGGGGATTTCTACTTGGGCCGCCTCCCCCCAACAGCAGTCTAGTTTTACCCTCTCTATATCGGTCACTACACTCATATATCGAGACATGGGCTTACATCGGCCCGGTGTAGAAGGGGTTTTTTCAAAGGTAAAATCGAAGACGGTGTCGAAGGGACCAGGGATGCACTACTTGATGCTTGGAGGAGTTTTTGATTTTCCCTTAGACGGGCGTGATGAAGAAGCGGCTCCCTCTTTCTGAGGTACCGTTTTGGAAGTTTTTGCCATAATTGTAATTGAGTTTTGAAGAAAGAAAATGAAGAAGCAAACGTAGAGAGAGGATGAGGGAAGGAAGCAGTTAGTAAAATTTTGAAGACTTGAAGATGTTGTAAAATTGTAAAAAGAAAACGATTGAAGTATTTATAGAAGCCCTTTGGGCATATTTGAATTGCAAAGGTCGAACCAATAGTAGTTCGTGGGCTTCTCGAGAATCATGCTGACAGGAACCTCTGTGCAGCCTTTATGTCACGTCATTTAATGCTCCGATGAGGCTGACATCATAATAGGGATTTCAAAGAGGCAAGAATTCAAGACTGGTTTTTATCACTTCGTTCTAAGAAACGCAGGGACTATCTGTATGCGGCTAAAATCGGAGATCCCGATTTTATGATCAAAATGGCGCTTCATAGCCCGTCTTCAGAAGGCTCGAAGCAGTTCGACTTTTCACAACGGGGAGGCATGTCGAGGACTCTGCACGCTCGACCTCGAGGCGGTGTAAATTGAAGACCATCATGGAAAAGCGGGAAATTCCCAAAAAGTACGTGGTTAAAGCTGATCAAGTACGCAAAATAGTACAAGCCCGTACCGTGGCATTAAATGGTTGTAGACGTCTATCTTTGTAATAATTACACATGTACTATGTTGGGACTCCCCCTATTATATAAAGGGGGTCCTTGTCATTTTGTAAGATACATGATATTCAATACAAGAACAAGAACATTCTCTGCTCTTTAACTCAAACGTTATCTACAATTGTTCCATTGATTTATTGCCTTTCATTTATTGTGTTCATTAATTGATCTTCATTTATTACTCATTATTGATCATAAAGAGGCCATATTCGAGGCCTTCAATACTTTTGTGTCCTCCCCGACCTCCCTCTGTCAAGCTCTCGATCTCGACCTCGAGGCCTATTTCGACCAAGCTCGAGACCTCGTCTCTCACCTGCTCGGTCTGCACAATTTCATTATCCGTCACTCTTATCTAATTTTCTTAACTCTCGCTTAGCATCTATTTCCCAAACAACTCGTATTAAAATAGATCACATATTTTTAGAACCACAAAATAAAATATAATTATAGTTACCATTTTCAAGGTAAACATGTTGGTTGTTCTCTTGGTTTTGTTATGTTCCATAAGGATTAAGCTGGAATGTCAGTGTTACGATACGTATATAATTTCCGATTGGTTTTGTCGTGAAATGATAATTGATGAATTTTATGAGTTTTACAGCTTCTATTTTCAATTGTTGATACAAAAATGTTATGAAAGGCTTGGCCTGAATTGTGAAAGTTTTCGTAAATAAACTGATATGATATGTCTGGTGGGAGCGGGTTGCACGTCGTAACAAGCAGTGATAAGGGTGGACAGGTGGGATCGGGTTGCACACCGCAATAGGAGAAATAAGGGTGATGTATATATAAGGAGGAGCAATAAGGGTGGACAGGTGGGAGCGGGTTGCGTGTCGCAACAAGGAGCGATAAGGGAGAATAATCATGTTTTACTGATTTTCAAAAATAAGGATTTGGAAAACTCCGGTTTTATTAAAAAGGTTTTCATACTCTGATTTTTATTGTGATTTAAATTGAAACTTGGAAATTTTGAGGAGTTGATTATAGTTGATATCTTAAAAGAGTTATCCGATTTGTTTTTTTATTTACTATTGCAAGTTGCTGGTTATTTAGTTTATTATTATTATTTTCTTCTTGCTTTATTATATATATTGTTCACAGGTTATATTGTTAATACCCCGCTGTAGCCTCGTCACTACTTCGTCGAGGTTAGGCTCGGCACTTACTCAGTACATGGGGTCGGTTGTATTGATACTACACTCTACACTCTTTTGTGCAGATCCAGGTACCGGTCAAAGTTAGGAGATTTTAGTGTCTGTCATCATTACTTGGAGACACGAGGTAGATCTGCTGGCGTCCGCAGATTCCTGGAGTCTTCTTTTTTACTTTATAGACACTGTTTTATTTCTTTCAAAATAGAGATATGTTCTTTCAGACCATTATATGTAGTATTCTTAGTAGTTCGTGAATTGTGACACCAGACTCTGGGGTAGTCTTATGGTTATATATTTAGTTCCTGGTTTGGCTTATTTGTTTGTTTATTATTTTATTCGTGAATTTATGCATTGGAATTAATAAATTTAATTTATTTCTGAATTGTCTTGTTACAATTAAATAGACTTTAATATAAATTAATTAAATAAGTTCTAACATTGGCTTGCCTAGCAAGTGTGATGTTTGGCGCCATCACGATCCCTAAGGTTGGGAATTGGGTCCTGATATTCACATCCGCCTCAGCTTCCACTTCTTCAGCTTCACATGCTAGGGTGGATGCTTCTTCATCTCTTTGCTCCTTCATCTCTGTTGTGCCCAGGTGTGGATGCTAAGGCGGAAGCCTTGGCCCGACTTCAATGCTAAGGGGGCACCAAATAAGATTTTTCCTAAGTTGGATGCTACGCATCCACCCTCTTCTCATATAGCTGGAGTACATTTTCTTCATATTTTTCACTTCAAACACCCTAAATCATCACACACAACTCAATTAGTCAAAAAACTAATAATTAACACATGTTGGGCATTTTGAACACCAAATAACACCAAAAAAAGGTTAAAACATGGGTAAAGTAATATTAAAACATAGAGAAATATGCGCAACATCAACATGACAACACCAAAAGTGCTATCAGATAAATACTTTACATTTTTAATTAGCACGAAAGCACATTAGAAACCGATTTGTAAATTTTACAACGGTTGCTCCATCTGATTTATTTTATTTGACCAATTTCTAGTTAAAAGAGTTAAACAAATAATTCTTTGACCAGGGGATATAATAGTTTTCATGTAGTTTTATATAAACAAATCATGCTAAACTAAATGTTACTAATTTCACCATTGAAAACTGAACCAAGTCGATAAGTGTAAGATGCATGCATGGAGTAACTGTTTTGCCAAAAAAAAGTGTTAAACCTTTTTGTAAACGGATTAATGAGAAAATAGAGGGTAAATCTTATCCAAACATAATTAACTCTAGATCAATGAATACCAAATAAGAAAAGCTGGATAAGGTTAAGCTTGTGAACTAACTGAGATTACGAAAAAGATCTAATGCATATGATGAGCTAATATTTAAATAAAGAGGAAAGAAAGAATTCACCAATCATGGCCACGAGATATGTCTTTATATATTCCATAAGGATGATTACAAAGACAAATCGCAAGGTTCTGAACCTTCTCCCTCTTTTCAAGATGGACTCTCCAATTCCCCTTTTATGTCAGTGAAGAGGTGTGTGATTTTTGAGTAATTCCCCCCCCCCCCCCCC
>ML400445.1:18565-67995 GCA_005239525.1 Nicotiana knightiana | reverse complement strand
CCCCCCCCCCCCCAGGAACATTCATACTCGAATGTAAGGGTTTATGGGGAGCCTAACTCATCGTTGATTTCAACGAAAATTTCCGGTCGAGTTTCCCCTATAAAATGGATACTAGCCAAACTTGCAAGCAGTTAAAACAAAGTATAGTCTCAAAAGGCTATACCAAGCCTTATGGATATGTACATTATCTATATATATCACCATTTTGTATTAAGGAAGAGTATTCTCAAGCTACTACTTACCTCATAGAGCCATTTCACCTTCTAATGTGCCATGCGTCCCCCCGGCATCCTTTATCTTGAATATGGAACAAGTAAGGGTATTAGACTTCATCTCCTCTTCTGCTTCCTATGTAATTTCTTCCCTGTTCTTGTTCCTCCACAATACTTTGACGGAAGCTACATCCTTTGTTCTCAGCTTACGAACTTGTCGATCTAATATAGCCAATGGCACTTATTCATATGATAGATCCTCTATAACTTGTACATATTTGATAGGGACGACCCGAGAGGGTCTCCAACACATTTCCTCAACATAGATACATGGAATACCGGGTGGACAAATTCCAATTCATATGACAATTCTAACTCATAAGCAACCTGTCCAATTCGTCGAAGAATTTTGTACGGACCGATATACTGAGGACTCATCTTACCCTTCTTCCCAAAATGCATAACACCCTTCATCGGCGAGATCCTCGGGAAAACCCAATCACCAACCTCAAACTCCAGATCACGACGTCGGACATCAGAATAAGACTTTTGCCTGCTTTGCACCGTCCTCAGCCGCTCTTGTATCAGTTTCACCTTCTTAATGGCTTGGTGAATCAAATTTGGCCCATATAGTTCTGCTTCACCGACTTCGAACCATCCAAGTGGTGATCTATATCTCCTCTCATATAGTGCCTCATACGGGGCCATTTTAATACTAGAATGGTAGTTATTATTGTAGGAAAATTCTATGAGTGGAATATGGGCATCCTAATTCCCTTTGAAATCCAGAACACATGTTCATAGCATATCTTTAAGTGTCTGAATGGTACGTTCAGCCTGTTCGTCAGTTTGTGATGGAATGCAGTGCTGAGATTCACTTGTGTGCCTAAACCTTTCTGAAAAGACCTCCAAAAGTTAGCTGCAAATTGCGCTCCTCGGTCTGATATAATAGATACTGTCACACCATGAAGCCTAACAATCTCCTTGATATACAACTTCGCATAATTTTCAGGTGAAGTTATCTTAACTGGCAGAAAATGGGCACATTTTGTAAGTCGATCAACTATCACCCATATGGAGTCAAACTTATGATAAGAGTGAGGTAATCTAATAATGAAGTCCATATTAATCACCTCCCATTTCCAGGTCGGAATCTCTATATTCTGAAGCAATCCACTGGGTTTCTGATGTTTGATTTTTACTTGTTGACAATTAGGACACTGGGCTACAAATTCTAAAATAAACTTCTTCATGTTATCCCACCAATACTGCTCCTTAAAATCATGATACATCTTTGTCGAGCCGGGATGGATGGAATATCGGTATTGATGAATCTCAATCATAATCTTCTCTCTCAACCCTGCCACATCAGGCACACATAACCGACCCTGGTATCTCAGTGCCCCATCTGCTCCGATCTCAAATGCCGTAATTTTACATTGTTGAATGATCTCTCTCAATCGTACTAATGTAGGATCTTCATATTGTCGTGCTTTTACCTCGGCTACCAAAGATGATTTTGATGTATTCTGTACCTTAACCCCTCCGTCATCAGAGTCTAACAATCTAATTCTCATATTGGCTAGCTGATGAAGCTCTTTAGTCAACCCCTGTCTACATGCCTCAATGTGTACTAAGCTTCCCATTGACTTACGACTGAGAGCGTCTGCCACAACATTGACTTTACCGGAATGGTACAATATCTCGACATCGTAATATTTTAGTAATTCAAGCCACCTACGCTGCCTCAAATTCAACTCCTTCTGCTTGAAGATGTATTGTAAACTCTTGTGATCTATGTAAATGTCAACATGGATGTCGTATAAGTAGTGCCGCCATATCTTCAAAGCATATATGACTGCAGCCAATTCCAAATCATGGGTTGGGTAATTCTTTTCATGTTTCTTCAATTGTCTTGATGCATAAGCAATCACCTTCCTATGTTGCATCAATACGCACCCCAAACCTATACCTGAGGCATCACAATATGCCACATAACCTTTTGTTCCTTCTGGGAGAGTGAGCACTGGCGCAGATGTCAATCGACTCTTTAACTCCTGAAAAATTCATTCATAAGCGTCAGACCACTGGAACTTAGTAGATTTCTGTGTTAACTTAGTCAATGGTGATGATATAGAGGAAAACCCTTCTACAAATCACCTATAATATCCTGCTAGCCCCAGGAAGCTGCGGACTTCTGATGGTGTCGTAGGTCTCGACCAATCCTTTACTGCATCGATCTTTTGAGTGTAGACACTAATACCCACGTCAGATATCATATGGACAAGGAATGCTACTGAGTTCAGCAGAATTCACATTTGGAGAGCTTAGCATATAACTTACGATCCTGAAGCGTCTGTAATACTATCCGCAAGTGGCCCGCATGTTCCGCCTCCGAACGAGAATACACCAAAATGTGAACAATGAATACGATCACGAACACATCAAGATAGGGCCTGAATATAGTATTCATGAGATCCATAAAAGTTGCTGGGGAACTTGTTAGCCCAAACGACATCACCAAGAACTCAAAGTGCCCATATCTTGTCCGGAAGGCCGTCTTTGGAATATCCTTCTCCTTAACCCTCACCTGATGATACCCTGAATGTAAGTCAATCTTGGAGAAATACTTGGCACCCTGGAGTTGGTCAAACAGGATGTCGATCCTTGGAAGTGGGTACTTGTTCTTTATAATAAACTTATTCAATTGTCGGTAATCAATACACATCCTTAACGACCCGTATTTCTTCCGCACGAACAGGACTGGAGCACCCCAAGGTGAAGTTCTAGGCCTAATAAAGTCCTTATCCATCAAGTCCTTCAACTCTTGCAACTCTTCCAGGGCCATCCTGTATGGAGGAATAGATATGGATTGAGTGTCAGGCAACACATCAATGTTAAACTCAATCCCCCTTTCAGGAGGAAGGCCTGGGAGTTCATCTCACAAACATCTGGAAATTCATTGACCACGGGGATTGATTGTAGAGTAGGCGGCTTTGCCTCAGCATTCCTAACGCGAACGAGATGATAAATGTAACCTTTTGAGATCATCCTCCTTGCCTTAAGATAGGAAATAAACCTACCTTTCGGCATAGCAATGTTCCCTTTCCATTCGATGACGTGTTCATCGAGAAATTGAAACCTAACCATATTCGTACGACAATCAACATTTTGCATAGCATGAGGCCAACCAATCCATTCCCATTATCACGCCGAATTCAACCATTTCTAATTCAAATAAATTCTCTGAGGTTTGACGACTATAAATCATTACTGTGCAACCTCTATATACCCTTCTAGCAATCACAGAATCTCCCATAGGAGTAGATACCGCAAGTGGTTTACTTATCAATTCAGGTTCAACGCCAAACTTATTAGCCACAAAGGGTGTAACATATGATAATGTAGATCTTGGATCAATCAACACATATAAATCGTAAGAAAACACAGACAATATACCTGTAACAACATCCTGAGATGACTCGAGATCCTGTCGACCTACTAGAGCATAGGTTCGATTTTGAGCACCACTCGAACTCGGCACTGCACCTCTAACTCTACCACAACATGTCGACTGCTGAAAACCCCGTTCTGGAGGTCGAACTGATGAGGAAGAACCAGACACAGATCTAGTTGGCTGAGCCATACCACCACCTTCTCTGTTAGGACAATCCCGCATCATATGGCAAGGCTGTCCGCAAGAATAGCACGCATCAGAACCTCGACGGCACAGTCCAAAGTGGGCCTTACCGCACTGATCACAACGGGGTGTTGGGGGTCTCGTCTAACTAGTATCCCTATGATATTACGAGCCCGATGCCCGCGAACTCTGACCTGGACCAAAATAGGTAAATCAATCATACCGAGGCCTCTGAAACTGTGGAGGAGCACTAGCTACATGTGGCACTGAACTCCTCGAAGACTGGGGCCTAATACTACCTCTAAAGTCATGAGAATACCCTACAAATCTCGCCCGCTTATACTTGCCCCTATCATGCTTCCTATCTGCCCTTTGCTGATGCTTACGATCCTCTAGGGTCTGGGCATAAGCCTGAATACGGGAAATATCCATGCCCTCCACCAAGGAGGCTATTGTGCACTCATTTATCAGATATGGTCCTAACCCGTTCATGAACATATGCACCTTATCACTCATCTCGGCCACCATATGGGGAGCATACCTTGCTAAAGAATCAAACTGCATATTGTACTCTCGCACACTCATATTACCTTGTCTAAGGCTCTAGATCATCGTCTCTCAACTGGAAAATAGTGACGAAGAAAGGCCTCAGAAATTCCTTCCACACAGCTAGAGGGGCGTTCAGACCCCTGGATCTCTACCAACTATCATACCAGAAAACCGCTAAATCCTGTAACTAATAAGAAGCCAACTCTACTGCCTCTGTATATATAGCATGCATAACCCCCAGTGTACGATGAACCTGGTCAATAAAAGTCTACGGGTACTCCTTGGGGTCTGATCCGGTAAACACTAGAGGGTCTAGATTAATAAAAGCATGAACTCTCGTACTATCTGGTTTATCAACAGCACTGGTAATCTGCCTCTGAGCCTGAGCAGGCCAAAGTGAGGCTCAGAGTGAGATGTCATCTCATACCTCGTCTACTCCGTCTCATCCAAAGGATATTAGGAGGCACCCAGCACCACTAGTTTCTCCGTCTGGCCCTACAGACCAGAATATGCAGAGTGCGGTGCAGTTGTTGACTCCCTGGGACTCGACTAATTCGAACGAAGTTCGGATGTGATTCATCGCATTTAGTCGGCTGAATAGGCGTAGCGTCGCCTTGGCGAGCTTATGGGCAAGATTTTTCGTTCTCATGTTCTGACTGTGCTGGAGAGATTGTATGTTTTCTAGGCTGACCGCCCAGTCCCAGGCTATGGAGATTGTCTTAATAACGCCAGCTTGTTCTAAACCATTTGTCTGTTATTTGTAGTATGGTGCGGTACGGGAATTTTCCTGATTTGCCATTTTTCGTAGGGAGGGAGGAGCTTAGAGCCTGTATGTCGGCTAGCCTTCTTTTGCGTATTTGGGAGGAAGTCCCTGTTCTGTGCTTCACTTTTTTTTAGAGGAATAGCAGGTTAGAAATACATGGAATCATTTGTTACTTGGTCGGCTGGTTAGCTTATGAATGAGGAGGATTGGACATGTTTCCCTCATGGGTTGCGCTCTTTAGACATGGAAAGTCCCCTTGCTTGGCAATGAACTAGGGATCGCGCCGCAGGGCGACTCGTCTTGTTCCATACTCTGGTACTAGTTTTAGATCTGATACCGACTCAGCGCTCAGTCTCGTCATTGGTTGAGCTTGGGCACCTTGTGGGTGGACGACTCATTCCGCCCATTAGGATCTCGAGTTCGAGTCCCGGTCGTATTAGTCTCGGGCGCACAAAAGTAATAGGAACATAAGTCATACCACAAACATACAGGCGGGGCATATTTTAGCAATGTACATAAGCATCATTCTACATAGTGGGAGAGAAGATGGTACGCGTAGGATGTAGAAGGTGTCGGTTGCTAAACTGGTAATGGGATTGCGGACGCGCTTAGTATGCGATGGTTGTAGCCCCACTCTGACGGCCTACGCTCACAATGTACCAGGACCACTGCTATGGGGCATCGCAGCTCTTGTGTATAAATCAGGCACAACTCCGATTTCATGAAAAGCTCTATCCTTTGACGATTTCGAGGGCTTACTGATTAGTTTCTCAAGTCGACATGCGTTACGAAGGGATAAAACTTCGTCGAACAGGAAATAGATCTAGGACTGCGTTTGGATCTAGAGGGAACTAAGACTTTAACTAGAAAATTTCCACAGGCGGCGCCAATTTATTTTACCAAAAAAAAAGTGTTAAAGATTTTCGTAAACGGATTAATGTGAAAATAGAGGGTAAATCCTAGTCAAAGATAATTAACTCTAGATCAATGAATGTCAAATAAGAAAAGTTGGATAAGGTTAAGCTTACGAACTAATTGAGATTACGAAAAAGATCTAATGCATATGATGAGCTAACATTCTTGGCAACATTACTCCATAATGTAAAATAAAGAGGAAAGAAAGAATTCACCAATCATGGCCATGAGGTATGTCTTTGTATATTCCATAATGATGATTACAAAGATGAATCGCAAGGTTCTGAACCTTCTCCCTCTTTTCAAGGTGGACTCTCCAATTCCCCTTTTATGTCAGTGAAGAGGTGTGTGATTTTTGAGTAATTCCCCCCCCCCCGGTTCATTCTCCCCCTGGTATTTATACAAGGTATTCTCCTTTACCTAATGGTCATTAGCCAGGGTACCTAAGTTTTTTTACCATGCTTTAGATTGACTCGCTGAAATGCCGTAATGTCCACTTCACCATACAGTCTTTCTGAGTGTACGACCTCGATCGTGACCGAGGTGCTCGTCGCTATAGTGCCTTATGAATACAACTTCGGCCAAATTGACCCTTTACCGTTCCTCGTCATGCAGATTCTCGTTCAGTCATATTTCGACTCATACAGTAATGACTACCGGAATATAAGAAGCTTAGAGGTAAAAGTTGTAAAGCAATAGCAAGACAATTAAATCTATTTTTCTAGTGATACAAGATTAAGGTGGAAGAATACAAATGACAGCAACTTAAATTAATATTCTGCATTCATATTCTTCTAGCCCCATTTACTGCATGGTTTGCTTTTCAAAGAATATATATGCGTGATTAATAGCACAACTCAGCTAGCTAGTGACCTTCAATCTTTAATGATATACGAATATTTTCCAATTATTTTTTATCTACATTTATTTGCGAGTCAACGGTGATTTCTAGGGGATGTACGTGGTGAGAGGTTGTAACTTTAAGTTCTTGCAGGAGTGCTGCAATATCTACATTTTGATAGGTTGTCATTTTGACTTCTGCAGTTTCTTGTACGCTTTAATTTGTTAAGATCAAATCCCCGTTTGTGGAAAATTTGACAGACCAGACCCTTAAACACAATAATTTAAACAATGGACGAGACAAAGATTCGTTTGGTTCCTTTAATTTAACTTTACTATACTATGTGCAAAGGTAGGTGACGTATAAGCAGAAAATTATAACAATTTAAAAAGGTTAGAGTTAATCCAGTATATATAAATTAGCTTAAATGTTTTTAAATTCCTTCAAATACAAACTTTTAGATATATCACTGATACAATATATGACTCAAGATAGGTTTATGAATTTATCAGTACGAGAAAGTGAGAAGAAGGAATCCAACTATAGGAACCCTACCCCGACAAATATTTAAATAACACAAATAAAGCTTTTCTATGTGAAAAAGAGGTAAAGAAATAATTGCGTACCATATTTTTTGGGCAGATATCGCAGGAACTGTTTTCTCAAGACAAATTTTGGATTGTAATAATGTTAATTATGCTCATAGCGATGGGAAATTAGTATACCCCGGTAAACAATGCCACTGTGTTATACCCTAACGGGTATAATATCTTAATTGATGTTTGAAATGCACCGCTTTTTACCAAAAAGAAATAACCTCGTACGACCACTTATATTTGAATAGGATAATATTATTCTAAGATTGTTTATCTCATGTGTTATTTTATTTTACTGATAAATATCTTTTCTGAAAAAATTATATAAATAAAAAATATATATAAAGATCGAACATTCAAAAGGTCAAAAGTCGCGTTCACTTAATTAGTTGCCAAATAATCCAAAAGATCAAAACCAATCAAGTAATAATTCAACAAAATCAGAAGTCTTTTACAAAGGGTGATTCAGATTTCATGTCACTTCCTCACAGTTTAAGAGATTTTCCTATGTAAATAAATTGTGAATTCAACCATCTACAACAATTTAGACAAAAACTAAATTCAAAGTGTTTCGTAACATACTACTACCAACTTAAATAAAAACCTCATTATGATTAGCGAAATCTTTTTCAACACTCCTCTTTTCCCCCTTCTGTTAGTTCCTTGTCAGTCAGTCGATTTTCCTCCCTCAAAAGATTGTCGAACTTCATCAGTTGTTGTCAGATCAATTTCCATTCATTCTTTAATGGAATAGCGTTCGGGCAGAGTTACAGCTATCAGGAATGGGCGATAGCCTATGACTAAAAGCGCCGACTATTTACGAATGACCAGGATCGAAATACCAACCGATAAGAAGAGCCTGCGGAAAGATTTAGGCCTTTAGCACCAACCCTCTATCAACGCTAACCTAGCCGCCTAGTGGTATTTAAAAACTGCTTCATGAAGACAAATTAATATTGGAGCATCTAGTACTAGACTAGTAACTACTGATGTATTAAATAGTCTGACTGAACTTGAGAACCTTAGTAGTATTAGTAATCCTGCCTCAAGCAGCCCTACTGGCTTAGATATTCCTGATGCTCCCAATGGGACATCACCCCTATGTAATGTAACTAGCTAAGTTTTTAATAAAATTTCGTCTTTTAACCCAAAAAAACCACAATTGGCAATAAAATGATATTTCATAGACAGAAAAAGCTTTATATAGATTAGCTATAATAATGGTAATCTAAGAGGTTTTCGATAAAATTACTAAGAGCTAATAATCGCAAAACAGAACAGTAAAGTACGAAAATGAAAATATAGTTAGTTTTTTATATACTGTGTTGACTTGCTTTCCTATACAATATTACTAGATATTTGATGGTATAGTATATCCCCACACAAAACACATTATGATATGCATTGGACAGTTTATGGTTGGCCTAAGCTCATACGCATTTGGCCTAAGCTCATACGCATTTATTGAAAATTTAATTGACATGAACTTGGATCGTATAGGATAGTTTGGGTGGGCACCCACGCAGTGACGGACCCAAGATTTTGTGCAAGCGGGTTCAATCTTAAAAGTATATAAATTTAGTCGTAAAATAGTAGTTATCAAGTGGGTTCAAATAAATAATTATACAAAATTTACACAGTTTTAATCCTAATTTATACATATACACAGTATTATTTTTTGGTGAAGCGGGTTCAGTTGAACCCGTTAGCCACCACTTGGGTCCGCCACTACACCCACGGGATTAATAAAGCTACATAGAGAGCACAAAAGAGAGGAAATTGTTTCTCTCACATACAGTGGCGGACTCAAGATTTTGTGCAAGCAGATTCAATCTTAGAAGTACATAACTTTAGTCGTAAAATAGTAGTTTTCAAGTGGGTTCAAATAAAAAATTTATATAAAATTTACGCGGCTTTAATAGTAATTTATATGTAAGTTATTTTCCTACGTGTATGTGGCCCAACAGACTTAAGGTCCATAATTAATATTTAATTATGATTAAATCTCATCTGTTTAATCGGTTACTTGATGGACGTACTGGATTAAATGAAAATCTCTATAAATTGGTTCTCTNCCCCCCCCCCATCATTATAGGCGGCGGTAACGTAAAACTAGGGCAAGGGGTGAGAAACCAATTTCGATAAACGCTTCCGCTTCACGATAATAGCTTACGATTCAGGTATATTTTCTATAACGATTATATGTAAGATTATCATGTTCAAGATCCTGGTATAAAATTAAAATTTATGCTAACATGTGGTATTACGAGCCTGGGATTTGAATTGATAATCTTCAAAAAAATAAAAATAAAGGGGGGGATGGGGGGACTAAACAGAGTTCGGCATAGAAATCAATGCCTATAGAGTTCTGGTGAGTCTATAACTTAAAAAAATCACAGTCTTATTTGAGCAAATCGCCATAAACAGTGTTCCTTCATAGAAATCAATCCATATGGCTTGGGTTTCCCTTAAATCAGTTTCGACAATTGAAGAATCCTCGAAGGCATGCATGTATGAAATCAATGCTTATGTAATTTCTGGCATATTTTATAAACTTAGGTTATTGTCCAACATACTTGTGAGTATTTAGAAATAAAAAATAAAATAAAGGAAATAATTGTTTAAGTTGAAGTTTAGACTATGACTTCAAGAATAATAACTCTTTAAGATTAATCATAAGGATTCTGCTAGAANATGTATGAAATCAATGCTTATGTAATTTATGGCATATTTTATAAACTTAGGTTATTGTCCAACATACTTGTGAGTATTTAGAAATAAAAAGAAAAAGAAAAAAAGAAAGGAATAAATTGTTTAAGTTGAAGTTTAGACTATGACTTCAAGAATAATAACTCTTTAAGATTAATCATAAGGATTCTGCTAGAAACTTTTGGTGTTTAAATTGGTTAGCACAAAAAATTAAATATTGACAATATTGAACCCGTTAAGCACATATTTTATGACGTGAGTTATGTGTGTGAATGTTATTTGTATCTTGTCCTATATATTTTGAAGCTATTATATTGTAATTTATTTTATGTATGTGATTAATGTTTTTACAGTTTCTTAGTCATCAAATTGACCAAACTAGATTGTTTAAAGTAATCACATGCATAAAATATTATGATCTCTATTTTGTGTGCGCACTTATGTTGTATAGTTTGTTAGTCACCAAAGTGGCTAAACTAGTTTGTTTATGAAAATTTGCATATATAAAATTATAGTTTATCCATAAAATTAATGAAATGCCTATGCTTAAAAATTAGTGGATAAATTAATTTTCACTATTGCTAGAACTTAAGGATTTACCCAAAGGTGAATCAATTATTCTATGAATAGTGAATATGATGAGGTAAATTAACATTCTTAGTCAAATATATATATTGTATGTCCAAAGATGGCATATATATTTGATTAAAAATATTTAATTACCTATTAAAGACTAATTGACATTTAAATTATGATAGTGTGTCGTAGTATCTACCCAAAGGAGAATTGCGACATGCTTTAACTGTTTTGTTGAATCCATATTGATTTGTGAGCATGTATTATTTATTTTGCAGTTATTCCTTTTCATTCACTTGCTTCGTCTGTTACTGTGTTTAACGGATTGAACTTCTCTGAATGGCGTGAGCAAGTCCAATTCCACTTAGGTGTGATGGATCTTGACTTGGCTCTGTTGAATGATAAGCCCGCTGCCATTATTGATTCGAGCAGTGCGGATGAGAAGTCTTTCCATAAAGCATGGGAACGCTCTAACAGGATAAGCCTTATGTTTATGCGAATGAATATTGCCAACAACATTAAGAGTACTATTCCACAAACAGAAAGTGCCAGGGAATACCTGACGTTTGTGGAAAAACGTTTTCATTCTGCAGATAAGTCTCTCACTGGTACACTAATGGCTGAACTCACGACCATGAAGTTTGATGGATCGCATAGTATACAAAACCATATCATCGAGATGACTAACATTGCAGCAAGACTTCAGACCTTGGGGATGAAAGTGGACGACTCCTTCTTGGTTCAGTTTATTCTGAACTCGTTGCCTCCTGAGTATCGACCTTTTCGAATTAACTATAACACTATTAAGGGCAAGTGGAATGTTAGTAAATTGTCCAGTATGCTTACTCAGGAGGAGTCAAGACTTAAGAAACAAGGGAGTCATTCAATTAACCTCATGGGTCACGGAGCTGGTAAATGAATTAAAGTGAAGGTGAACAAGTTCAAGAAGAAGAAAGCACATGCCAAAGCTCCACAGGATGCTAACAAGGAACATAAGGCAGATAAATGTCGTTTCTGTAACAAGGAAGGACACTATCAGAAAGATTGCCTGAAACATAAAGCTTGGTTCGAAAAGAAAGGTACAATTAATGCTTTTGTATGTTTCGAATCAAATTTAGTAAAAGTTCCTAATAATACTTGGTGGCTTGATTCTGGTGCAACTACTCATGTATCTACTACGTTGCAGGGATTCCTTACGATCCAAACTACAAATCCAAATAAGGATTTCTTGTTCATGGGAAATCGTATGAAGGCTCCAATTGAAGGCATAGGGACTTATCGTTTGATCATGGAGACTGGACGTCACCTTGATCTATTACATACTCTTTATATACCTTCAGTTTCTAGGAATTTGATTTCTCTTTCAAGACTTGATGTTTCTGGATTTGATTTAAAGTTTGGAAATGAATGTTTTAATTTATATAAGAATGCTATCTTTTATGGTTCTGATTTTCTTAGTGATGGTTTATATAAATTAAAATTCGATATTGGTTTTTCTGAATCCCTTCTTAATATTCAACATAATGCTGGAAGTAAACGTAGTTCACTAGATGAAAGTTCTGCTTACTTGTGGCATAGACGTTTGAGTCATATATCCAAAGAAAAGTTAGAAAGATTAGTAAAGAATGAGATTCTTCTTAATCTAAATTTTACTAATCTTACTATATGTTTGGATTGCATTAAGGGAAAGCAAACCAAGCATAATAAGAAAGGTGCCACAAGAAGCACCCAGCTTCTTGAATTATACACACCGATATTTGTGGACCCTTTGATGTTCCATCTTTTGGTGGAGAGAAATATTTTATTACTTTTATCGATGATATTTCACGTTATGGATATATCTATTTGCTGAAAGAAAAATCTCAAGCAGCAGATGCTCTCAAGGTTTTTGTTAATGAGGTTGAAAGGCAATTAGATAAAAAGGTAAAAATTATTAGGTCAGATAGAGGTGGTGAATATTATGGTAAATATAACAAATCAGGACAATGTTCAGGTCCATTTGCAAAGTTCCTCGAGGAACGTGGCATATGTGCACAGTATACTATGCCAGGAACACCTCAACAAAATGGTGTTGCAGAAAGGCGTAATCGAACACTTATGGATATGGTTAGGAGCATGATGAGTAATTCCTCATTACCCAAATCATTGTGGATGTATGCTCTTAAAACCGCTGTGTATTTATTAAACAGGGTTCCTAGTAAGGCAGTTCCAAAGACCTCTTTTGAACTGTGGACATGAAGGAAACCTAGTTTAAGGCACCTTCATGTTTGAGGTTGCCCAGCGGAAGCTAGAGTTTATAATCCACAAGAAAAGAAATTAGATTCTCGAACAGTAAGTGGTTACTTTATTGGTTACCCATAGAAATCTAAAGGGTATGTGTTTTACTGTCCAAACCATAGTTCGAGAATTGTCGAAACAGGTAATGCAAGATTCATTGAGAATGGTGAAGTTAGTGGGAGTGTTGAAAAGCAAAGTGTGGAAATAAAAGAGGTGAGGGTCAATATTCTATTTTCCACGAATGTGCCTACTTCCACACAAATACCAAATATTGCTCCAGTTGTTGAAGAACACTTTTACAACACCGAGCAACATTTGAATGAAACACTTCATGAAGAATCTAACTCACAAATACTTGACACAAATGAACCACAAGAAATGCCATTAAGAAAATCTCAAAGAGTTAGAAAATCGGCTATTTCGGATGATTACGTGATTTATTTGCAAGAGTCAGATTTTGACATTGGTCTTAATAAGTATCCGGATTCATTTTCACAAGACATAGAAAGTAATGAGTCTGACAAATGGATTGATGTCATGAAGAAAGAGCTAAAATTCATAGAATACAATAAAGTCTAGGATCTCATTGAATTGCCAGAAAGTTCTAAAAAAATCGGGTCTAGATGGGTCTTTAAGATCAAACGCGATTCAAATGGAAATATTGAAAGATATAAACCCAGACTTGTTTCCAAGGGTTATACTCAGAAAGGAGGCATTGGTTACAAAGAGACCTTTTCACCGGTCTCAAAGAAAGACTCATTAAGAATTATTATGGCATTGGTGGCTCATTATGATTTAGAGTTACACCAAATGGATGTGAAAACTGCCTTTCTTAATAGAGATCTCGAGGAGGAAGTTTATATGGACCAACCAGAGGATTTCGAAACTAAAGGATAAGGTCAAATGGTGTGTAAACTGAAGAAGTCAATATATGGACTTAAACAAGCCTCACGACAATGGTATATAAATTTTAATGATAACATAACATCTTTTGGTTTTGTGGAAAATACCGTTGATCGGTGTATATATCAAAAGATCATTGGGAGAAATTTTATATTTTTAGTCCTTTATGTTGATGATATTCTACTTGCTGCTAATGATTTAGGCATATTGCGTGAGACTAAAGATTTTCTCTCTAGGAATTTTGAAATGAAAGATATGGGTGAGGCATTCTATGTGATAGGAATAGAAATATTCCATGATAGATCACAAGGATTACTGGGATTGTCTTAGAAAGGCTATATCGAAAGAGTTCTAGAGAGATTTAACATGAACATTGTTCAGCAGGAATTGTCCCAATTCAAAAAGGGGACAAATGTAATCTCATGCAATGTCCTAAGAATGATGTAGAACGAAAAGAAATGGAATCAATGCCTTACTCTTCAATTGTTGGTACTCTGATGTATGCTTAGACTTGCACAAGACCGGATATTAGTTTCGCGGTCGAAATGCTAGGAAGATATCAGAGTAACCCCGAAATTGATCACTGGAAAGCTGCAAAGAAAGTTTTGAGGTACCTGAAAGGAACGAAGAATTACA
The DNA here is from genome assembly GCA_005239525.1 of Nicotiana knightiana. Taxonomy (NCBI): domain Eukaryota; kingdom Viridiplantae; phylum Streptophyta; class Magnoliopsida; order Solanales; family Solanaceae; genus Nicotiana; species Nicotiana knightiana. Next base: position 53,378 of record ML400445.1, on the reverse strand, counting down.
TGCTCATGTATAGGAGATCCAAGCATTTGGAAGTTGTTGGATACTCGGATTCAGATTTCGCTGGATGTATTGACACTAGAAAGTCTACGTTTGGTTATTTGTTCCAATTAGCTGAAGGAGCAATATTATGGAAGAGTGCCAAACAGTCTGTCATTGCTACATCCACGATGGAAGCAGAATTTGTGGCATGTTTTGAAGCCACAATTCATGCATTATGGCTGCGAAACTTTATTTCAGGACTTGGGGTTGTCGACACCATTACCAAGCCGCTGAAAATTTACTGTGATAATTCTGCAACAGTATTCTTCTCCAAGAACGATAAGTACTCCAAAGGTGCCAAACATATGGAATTAAAGTACTTTACCGTTAAGGAGGAAGTTCAGAAACAAAGAGTGTCACTTGAGCATATTAGAACTTATCTCATGATTGCAGATCCGTTAACGAAAGGTTTACAACCAAAGATATTTAAAGAACATGTACATAGAATGGGTCTTGGCTGTATTTATGACTAATGTACTTATGATGTTTTGACACTCTGAGCTCGTTTATGTATTTCTGATATACATTAGTGATTTCCTGTTTCTCATAATGGTGTACACATTATTGTTTTGAGAAGTTACAGGATAAGTCTCAATGAGACATTATTGTGGAACATAATATTTATATCTTATAGACATGGTATGATGAGTTGCTAATGTTGTAGTATATGGAAGGGAGTATGTAGACAAAGTATATATAACCGTCATAACTCACATTTAGTAGTTTATCGTATTATGGTGTTTATGATGGACATTATAGAAGAGATTTGTTTATGCGCAGTTAATGTTTATACTATTAAGTATTAATATGATGTGATTATTGGGTCAAGTGAGAGAATGTAAATTATTTTCCTACATGTATGAGGCCCAATAGGCTTAAGGCCCATAATTAATATTTAATTACGATTAAATCTCATATGTCCAATCAGTTACTTGATGGACGTACCAGATTAAATGAAAACCTCTATAAATTGGTCATCTCCCCACCCATTAGGGTTACCGTATTTTTCCTTCCATCACTATAGGCGGCGGTAACGTACGTAAAATTAGGGCAAGGGGCGAGAAACCAATTTCGATAAACGCTTCCGCTTCACGATAATGGCTTACGATTCATGTATGTTTTCTATAACGATTATATGTAAGATTATTATGTTCAAGATCCTGTAAGATAGCTATGTGCGTCCGCCACTGCTGACCTAATGTTAGCAATAGCAGCTCTTTTAATTTCTCATGCTCCATATAAGGTTCTTCAAGAAAAGAAAAACATTTTTATTATTGAACACACAAATTAGACTGCAAGTTTTGGTCATGGCGTAGTTTAAAACTAGAATTACTTGTGTCATTTACTAATAATTCCTTTTGAATTAGTTAAGCTTCTTCTTGGATTATTGATAAAAAAAATTCTTGCAGTTCATGTATAAGAATAGATAAGATAGTTTTTTGTTGAAAAGATCAAAACGCTTAGTCTAGGTATCTTATCCTCAAATATACACCAATAAATCAATACCTCATTAGCAAATCAAACTATTATCCTTCAAAAATTAAACTATTTGAACTAAACAATTTTCACTTGATCTACCTCATCATCTCTGAAGATTTGCTCATGGATTAAATGAATTCGTGATACACACGAGGTGTCAAAGTAAGCTAACAATTTGTGTAACCAACCCAACTTGTTCAATTGGAGGATTCAGCGAGAAACATAGTTAAAAATGGATCACGAGAAACATCTCAAATATTTTGGATTAATGAACAAAAAATATAACAAGCTAACAGGTTGATTTTTAACCCTTTTTTGGACTTATATAGGTACCTAACATCTAACTAAAAAATAGAACAAAAATGTTACAAATGGATATAGAGAAAAGATTTTAACAAGAAATTGTTTGTAAAATAGGCCTTAAGACTTGAGATTATAATTGACTACTCTACCTGTACACTTTAATTGTAGGGAAATGACGCCGAAAAATATAATAATTGTAACGATCCGATCGATGGTTCCGAGAGTTTTAGCCCCGTTTCCCCCGTTTCTGCTTCATTATATGTGGTTCAGCTCTATTATATTGTGTTAGGTTGGCTCGGGTTCGGAGCGATTTTGGAGAGAAATGAGACATTTAGTCTCTTAAGTTGGTTATTTAGTTGGAAAAGTCATCTGGAAGTTGACTTATAGGTAAATGATCTCGGAATTGGGTTTTTATGGTTCGGATAGCTACGTTAGATGATTTTGGACTTAGGAGTGGGTTCAGAATGTTATTCGGAGGTCCGTGGCAGAATTAGGCTTGAATTGGCGAAATTGGATTTTTGGCGATTTCCGATCGACAGTGAAAAATTAGCTATCGGGACCAGGATGAAATTCCAGAAGTTAGAATAGGTTCGTAGTGTCGTTTGTGATGTGTGTGCAAAATTTCAGGTCAATCGGACGTGGTTTGGTTGGTTTCGACATCGTTGGCGAATTTCAGAAGTTTAGAAATCCTTAAGCTTAAATTCGGGGTAAATTTGGTATTTTGATGTTGTTTTGGGTGATTCGAATGCTCGACTAAGTTTGTGTGATGTTATGGGATGTGTTGGTATGTTTTGGTTGAGGTCCCGAGGGCCTCAGGTGAGTTTCAGGTGGTTTCGGGCCATTTTAGTTGCTAGTTTTTAGCTTCAGGGGTGTACAGTGCGAAAGCATAGATCGGGCGGCGTTAGCATAGAGGAAATTTGGAAAATTTTTGTTGTGCTATGCAATTATGTAAGTCTTCCCGCGATCGCATAGAGTAAAATCTTTGTTGCATTGACCCGACTTTGGAAGCTTATAACTCACAATCTATAAGGAATTTGAAGATGATTTTAAAAAAAAAGTTGTAGGCCTTGATGTATAGTTTTCATAAAGTTAAACCAATTGTAATTTGGAGTTTTTTGAAAAAAGTTATGACCATTATACTATAGGTTGTCCGGAAGAGTTGGAGAATATTGTTGGAAAAAATTGTTCTACACGATCGCGTGGGAATGGCCGCTATCGCATAGGGTAAAAGAAGGGCTGGAAAATTTTGTGCTTGTCTATCGCATTAGTTTGTCTGCGATAGCATAGGGTAAATGTCTGGGCATATTATAAAGTACTCTATTTCGAGGGTTTCGGCCATTTTTCCATTTTTTGAGCTATGGAGCTCGGATTGAGGCGATTTTTGAAGGTATTTTCAGAGAAGTGATTGGGGTAAGTGTTCTTCACTTAATTTTGGTTAAATTTCATGATTGTCGCTTGATTTTTGTCATCTAAATTGGGAATTTGGGGTGAAATTTGGAGAAAAATGGAGGAAAATTGGAGAGTGTATTTTGGGGAATTGAATGGCCATTTTATGTCGGATTTTGATGAATTTGATATGGGTAGACTCGTGAGGGAATAAGGATTCCAGTTTTGTGATTTTTGTCATATTTCGAGACGTGAGCCCGAGGGGCGGGTTTGGCCAATCTCGGGATTTGTGGTCTAATTTGATAATTTTGATGTGGGCTTCGTTCCTTTAGCATATATTAGTGATAATATACTGATTTTGGATAGATTCAAGGTGATTCGCGGCCGAGTTGAGCGGAACAGGTATTGCGGAGCAGAGTTTTATCCGGTTTGAGGTAAGTAATGACTGTAAATCTTGTCCTGAGGGTATGAAACCCCAAATTTCACATTGTTTCACTATTTTGAAGTGGCACACATGCTAGATGACGAGCGTGTGGCGTGCACCGTAGGGGATTGTGACTTGGTTTGTCACGTAGCAACTATTAAGTTGCATATTTTATTGAAAACTATATGATATTTCGTCTTTTTAGAAAGTACTACTATGTTTTGGGTTGAATGCCGTATTTGGGCCTCGTGCCGAATTATTTGGACCCTTAGGGACTTTATTACTATTTCCTCACTGTTTTGATTTAAAATATGTACTTAGTACTACTATGTTTTACTGATTTCATAACTCAGTCTTATTTACTCTGTTTTGATGCATAAAATGGTATTTTGGGCTGAGCACTCTGTTTTACTGATAGCCCGAGTGGCTTGAGAGGTTTCTAACCGAGTGAGGCCAATGGCCTGTGTTGTGAGGATATCATGGGATCGGGCTGCGTGCCGCAGCATGTTGTAATGATTTATGATATATGAGAGGCTGAGGGCCTGATTGATTACGCCACGAAATGGCTTGTTATAGCGCTTGGGTTGTAGGAGCCCCTCCGGAGTCTGTACACCTCCAGTGAGCGCAGTTACCCTGAGTGAGTGATGTGATGTTGCCCGAGAGGCTGTTCTTGATTCATGTTGTGCTTGCGAGGCTGATTATGAGTGATTGTAAGGTTGTTTGAGGGGCTGATTCTGAGTAATGTTATGCTTGAAGGGAAGTTTATGATACATGTTATGCCCGAGCGGCTATTTATGATTTTCATCACTTTTACTCTAAACTTCATTGAAACACTTTTGAAACTGTTGGAAAAATATCTTCAAATGATTTTTACATAAAATCTGGTTTTGAGCAAGATGATTCGACTTATACATTGTTTTGAAGGTAAGATGTACTTACTGTGATTCATGACATGGATTTATGTGTTTCTTACTGATCAGTCCTTATTTACATTTATTACTTACTGAGTTAGCGTACTCACATTATTTCTTGCACCTTGTGTGCAGATCCAGGGAATTCTGGACGTGATAGCGAGCATTGATTCTTTCATCTGTCGCGGATACCCAGAGTCGGCAAGGTAGCTGCATGGCGATCGCATCCTTGCTCCTCTCCCTATTATCTTCCTTAGACTATATTAGTGTTTTCTAGACTGTAATAGTCTTAGTTGTTTTTGGATGATCCTTGGTAGACGCTCGTGACTTGTGACACCCTGATGTCGGGCTTTAGTTTGTTTCCGCACTTGTCATTTAAATTGATGTTATGAAGTTTTTATTAATTAATGGTTTTAAAACACCTTTATTATGAAGTGTCGAATTATTCTGAAAATGTGTCGACTGGTTTAGTTCTATGATAGGCGCCATCACGACCGGGTGGTTTGGGGTCGTGACAATAATAATACTGTAATAATATTATTTGTAAGCAGATACACGAATTGGCTTGAGTCGTGCTGGGCACTGTCCTAAGAAACTATTTCAGCAATGTGAAATGTTTCCCCAGGATTAAACAAGCCCATCTCTATTTATTTAGAGGATACAAGAATCAACAAAATTAAATATTACAAATCCGGCTATTTAAAAGAGGGAAACAAGAGAAGTTAAACTGCCAAAAAGAAAGACAACAAAGGGAAGTTGGTGAATAATGAAATAGAAGTAAAGAGAAGAAGGATTTTTTTTTTGTCTTGCTGATGATTGTTGAGAGCCTATTTATAGTTGTAAATACATGAAACTTGTTTTTTGCATGGCAAAAACGTGGCTAAGGACCACTTTTTACACTTATTTTGCCACTTATCATAGCCTTCTAAAAGGGCTAAAATACTTGTCCAAAGGGCATTAAAATATTTTCACAGTCCCCACTATTTTAAAGTTCTTCAAAAATAAACTTGTTGGATTTGTATGGTCTAAATGTAATAGGTTTGGTGTCTTCTGGACTATGAACCAAACTTAGATCAATAAAATTTAACTCACAAAACTACTGGTGAAATATAATATTTCTATGAATCAATAACTCTTATTGTAAGTCAATAATTTTATCAATCACATTTTGACCCCCGATAATTTTACTGTTCAACACGGTTTTGCGCCCAATAGGCCATGCGCGTGCCTGGTGATTCATGAGAGCTATAGAGACTAGGCCAAAATCTCATAGGAGCGGCCCACTCCACTCTCATATAGGTGAATTCATCAAGTGTATACTGCTTTTAAATACACCATCCATAAGGAATATGAATTTCATTAAGAGTTATAACTCAGCCTCTCAATTAGTAGTAGTCAAGCACTCTCTTTTAGTGTATCATTGTCAATATCGACTTGTTATTACCTATATGAACCTACTTCATGAGATCTCCAATCACATAGGTTGGGTTACCATCTCTATTGACAACATGTCGGCATTAACCCTATCTCTTTTGAGGTTTGAGGAATTAATTTTTTTCCCACGGGTTTAGTCAGAGGATCGGCCAAATTTATCTCTGGCTTCACATAGTCAATGGAAATTATTCCATCTCTCAACAACTGTTTTATGACATCATGTCTCAATTTCATGTGTCTACTTTTACAATTATAAGATTTATTCTTTGCAATAACTATTACCGCTTGACAATCACAATGCATAGACACATGAGGCAATACATCCTTTATTAAAGAGATATTAGCTAAGAAGTTTCTTAGCCACTCAGCCTCAGAATCAGCTAACTCCAGAGCTACAAACTCTGATTCCATAGTCGATCTAGCAATGATCGTCTGTTTAGCTGATTTTTACGATATTGCACCACCACCAAGGGTGAATACATAGCCACTAGTAAATTTTGTCTCATCTGAATCAGAGATCCAATTTGCATCACTGTACCCTTCTAAAATAGAAGGAAATCCATTATATAGGATATCATAATTCATGGTTCCTCTCAGATATTTCATTAGTCTATCTAATGCAGACAAATATTCTCTGTTGGAATTATGAGTGTATCTACTCAGTCTGCACACAACATAGGCTATGTCAGGCATTGTTAAATTCATTAATCTACGCATAATTTGACTGAGCAGTTGGGTCACCATTATTCTTTTTTAACTGAGAGTTAGCATCAAAATTAGTGCTCACCGGTGTGACATTAAAATATTCAAACTTCTTAAGAAGTCTCTCAACATAATGTTTTTGTGACAACATTATGCCATCTTCACTCCTTATAACTTTAACTCCCAATATCATATTTACTTCACCCAAATCTTTCATATCAAATTAGCAGACATAAATAATTTAGTATTTTGCGCAATATTTAAATTTGTACCAAATATAAGCATGTCATCAACATATAGACATATTATCACATAATCATTATCTACAACTTTAGTATAAACACATTTATCCACCTCAATTCAGGTTGAACCATATAAATTTCTTCTTCTAAATCACCATTTAGAAAAGTAGTTTTGACATCCATTTGATGGATAAAATTCTTACGGATTGAAGCTAAGGCAATTGAAACTATAATAGAAGAAATTCACGTCACGGGTGCAAATGTATCGAAATAATCTATATTTTGCTTTTGAGAAAAACCTTTTGCTACTAACCGAGCTTTATATTTATCTAAAGATCCATCAGGATTAAATTTCCTTTTGAAAATCCATTGACAACCAATAGGCTTTCCACCATAGGGTAAATCTGCTAAAATCCATGTATTATTTTTCATAATATAATCTATTTCAATTTTTATTGCCTCTTTCCGATAATTAGCTTATGAAGAAGTTATAGCTTCAAAATAATTTGATGGTTTATTATTGACAAGAAAGGTTTGAAAATCATTTACATAAGAAAAATATTATTTCTTATGCCTTTTGCTCCTTCTCAGTTCCTCATTAGAGGTAATTTCACTACTTATTTTAACAGGTGTATGAGAAGTTTTATTAGATAGTGGATAAATATATTCAAAGAACTCATCATTCTTTGTCTCAATTATAGTATTATAATCAAGCAAATCACTTTTTAAAACAAAAAATCTATGTGCAACATTATTTCAACATATCCAATAAGGCCATCTCCAACCTTACCCCATTTCTCCATAATGGGGGGAAAATTTGGGGTAAACAAGCTCCAACCCGCCCCCATTTTTGCCCCCATAATGGAGGATTAATAGTGTTCCCTCAAATATGGGGTTACATTATTCATCTCCCCATTACTATTCACCTATATTTTATTATTTAACTCTTTTAATTTATCTCTTTACATATACCTAATTATGTTTATGTAATATCTTTATAAAATTAATTACATCTTAACTTTGGCGTATAATTTTGATAAATTAATTTGCGTGCATTTATTATTTTTATGTAAAATTGTAAGTTAATTTTATTATACGTTATAATTGTACAAAAAATATATAATCATCTCAAAAAATAAATGGTGCAAATATGAAATATTAGATGTTACTAAAATTGAAAATACATTAAAAATAGAAATACATGAAAATTGAAAATACATAAAAGTTTAAACTACGATAAATAGCATAATAACTTAGTAGGGAGGTACGTCGTCTCCAGGTACACCAAAATCATTGTAGTATTGAGTGAATGGCGTCGAGGATTGTTGTGGTTTCGAATGAATGTAATATGTATTTGATTAATCTTGTATCACAATGATTTGACTTTTATTTGAATTATTAGTTAATCTATAATAATTGCATACAAATTATATTATTTAAAATTTTATGAAATTGTTTTAATGGACAAATTAATGAAAATAAAAGATGAAATTTGTTTAATAGAATTTAAAAAATAAAAATTGAAATGGAAGATAATAATATAATATAGAAGAGAGAGAAGGATATAAAAAAGAATATTCTTTTTTTGGGGGAAAAAAGGGGGAATGATTGGAGTCAGTTGTCCCTAAAATGGGGAAATCTCCATTATGGGGACAAAAATGGGGGTAATACGACCTCATCATTCTCGAAAGAAACCTTCACTCCAATTTTTCCTAATAATCCCACATGCACCAAATTGGTTTGGATATTAGGAACATGCAATACATCACTCAATGCTAGAATTTTACCAGATGTGAGTTTGAGAAGAATTTTTTCTTTCCCAAGAACGCGAGTTGTCCTTGAGTCACCGAGATAAATAGTTTCTTCTCCTTCCTCAATTTGGATGTACGACAAAAATTCATTTTTGTTTGCACAAATGTGCCTAGTAGCACCAGAGTATATCACCCAATCTCTCAAATTTGCCATAGTTTTTATTTGGGAAATGACTGCAACAACTATATTATCCGCTTTAGTCAAATTTAATTTTGACTTAGCGAGATTGTCATTTATCCTAACTCTTCTCTTGCATTGATGTGCATTTTTCTTAAAGGTTTTAATATTATCTTTGGATATGTAACCATGTCTATTCACATACCTATGGTTTGACATTAGTGTCTGCCAAAGTTGTGGATGCAATAACGTATTTGCAACACCATGAATATCTGGCAGGACATCTGAAACAGTAGCAGCAAAGACAACACCAAAATTGGTAGCGCCATAAAAAATTTTCATAGTAGTATTACTTGCCATAGTTTATTAGATTGTAGGGAAATGACACCGAAAACCCAATAATAGTACTGTAATAATACTATTTGTAAGCAGATACACAAATTGACTTGAGTCGTGTTGCGCACTGTCCTAAGAAATTATTTCAGCAATGTGAAATGTTTTCCCAAGATTAAACAAATCCATCTCTATTTATTTAGAGGATACAAGAATCATCTAAATTAAATATTACAAACCAACTATTTAAAAGAGGAGAACAAGAGAAGTTAAACTACCAAAAAAAAAAGACAACAACGGGAAGTGAGTGAATAATGAAATTAGAAGGAAATAGAAGAAAGATTTCTTTTCGTCTTGCTGATGATTGTTTTCTTGTCTAGTTGAGAGCCTTTTTATAGTTATAATTGCATGAAACTAGATTTTTACATAGCAAAAAAGTAGCTGAGCATTTGCCACTTTTTACACTTCTTTGTCACTTATCATAATCTTCTAGAAGGGCTAAAACACTTGTTCAAAGGCATTAAAATATTGCCACATTAATCAGCCTAATATAATTAGTAAGTACGTTTTTTAAGCGAAAAAGAAAATAAAAGAGGTTCATTACAAACCGAGAGTTCCATTGAATTCACTACCTAATATAAACAACGCATGTAAATACAATTCTCGAAAGCACTTGATTTCCCAAAATTGCTAAAAACGTGCTCGATTATTCAATTTTACCCGACGATTGACACGCTCAATTTTGAAATCAAATGCCCGTGGGGCTGTCAAGCCAATTATAACTTGTTTGGTCAAGCTTCTAAAGTTAGCTTATTTGTAAAAGTATTTTTTTCAAAAGTACTTTTAAAAAATATGTTTTTGGTGAGAAATAATTTGTGTTTGACTAATTAATTTAAAAAGTACTTTTAAACATTAATTAGTGTTTGACTAAGCTTTTAAAAACTGCTTTTAAGTGTATTTTTCTTGAAGGTGCTTATCAAAAAAATACTTTTAAAAAAAAACTATTTTTTTCTATTTCTGTTTCTCCTCAAAAGTATTTTTTTTTTCTTCCAAAAATTTAGCCAAACACCTCAATATTTTTTGATAAAAAAAAATACTTTTGGCAAACAGGCTATTAGTCAATTTTCAACCAAAAGTGCAGCCAATTAAAAGGGTGCCTATTTTTGAATCTGGGTGTACGTGCCTACGTGGTATTTCCCATGCTGGTGGGCTGCCGTCCGTTTTTAACATTCAATTTGAGTTTATTTTTATTGATTACTGACATTTGCAATTGCACGTGGTTCAACATCAGAGAAAAAAAAACAGCACACGACCCCTTATACTCATATATTAACCCAAAAAAAAAAAAAACAAATCACTGACTCTCTCCATCTCTTTCGAGCTCTCGGCTGAGATTCTCAATTAATCCATACAGGTATGCACTTCTTCTTGTATTCGTCATCAGATTCACTACGATTTCCATAATGCATTCTCATGCCTCTGTTTTTTTGTTCTATCATTCGATTGATTTCTGTTATTTTTTTCTTTAATTTTCAGAATTCTTGCACTTAAAAGAAATATACATTTCAATTATTGCTTCTTAATCCCTTTTTTTTCGGAGTCGACATACATTTGCTCTTATCTTTTGTCCATTTTTAGTTATTAGTACTATTTATTTTCGTCTACCCATTTCTGAATTTATTTCTTCATTTACCTATCGCTGTCACTAGTTTTAATGGTTGTTATTTTCACACAGCTCATGCTGTTTGTAAGTCCTCGATTTAGCTTTGTCTCAATTCTCAATGTGGTTAACAATCCAATAACTTTTTTTATGCAAAATTTGAGTATGTGATTTGTGATTATTTATTCATGTTGTAGTAATCGGAGTGAATCTGTAGAAGAATGTGGAAGTTGAAGATAGCAGAAGGAGGGAATCCATGGCTACGGACAACGAACAATCATGTAGGTAGGGAAGTATGGGAGTTTGATCCAGAACTCGGATCTGCGGAAGATCGAGCGGAGATCGAGAAGTTTCGCGAGCATTTCCACAAACATCGCTTTGAGCAAAAGCATAGTGCTGATCTCATTATGCGTTATCAGGTAAAAAAAACGTCTAGTTCCTCTTAAAGTAAATTAGCAGATGCATTTTGGCTCAAAAACTGGTGTTCTTAGTTTGCACACACTACTGAACTAGAGGCGGGTCTAGGACTTTTGACTAGCATCTCCTGTTAGTCTTACTATACAAATCTTAATGTATAAGTTTATTTTTTAATTTTTAAACCTTTGTGTTTTCTGTGATTTATATAGTTTGATAGTAAACAATATCCTGTAAGAAAATTACAAAAAAGGAAATTTCGAAGTAACTTAACGCAAATGGCAACAGTTTACCCAGCATTAACTGAATAAGGTTTCCAGTATTTGGGAGGGGGTGTTGAAAAATGCAGGTAAGTTATAAAAAAAGCATGATAATATATTTTTCAGAAGTTTAGGGACGCATAGCCCATCCTTGACTCTCTGTACGTCCATCTATAGCCAGCATAGAGGTGTCAGCTTCAAAGAATAATAGATATGTTGTGTTTGTCTACTGCTGTACTGTTCAAGTTCTCTGTGTTTTGTGTACATTTTGAAAAGGGATTGATTTGCTTTACATGGTGGAGGAAAATACAATCACGCCGGAGCAATTTCTTTGTTGACTTTGATCTTGTAATGGACTTGATTTTTTTTTTGGGTCCGCGTAATCCGGATTCGCACCACGTAAGGCCCATTAAAGGGCGAAGCGCTCCCTACGAGTATTTTTTTCCATACCCAGGACTCGAATTGCAGACCTTCAATGGACTTGATTGATCAAACTTTTCTTTCAACTAACTCCCTGTTTCTATTCCCGCCATGCTCAATTGTACATCGTTGTATATGGTCTACCAGTTTCTTTATATTTCGTTGCTCTGGCAGTATTTTTGTACTTGGTTGCTCTATTGCTTATGGATAACTAGTGCACTTTACTGCGAAATTATGGAGCCTTTGCTTTCAACTTTGTTCAGAACTGCATGACTTAAAGATAAAAAGTCTCTATAGTTGACATTTAAACGAGAAGTAATTAGGACAACAATAATGTGGTCTGTGTTTAAACTGTTGCTAACTATCTAACTAGCGCATTTTGATCTACAAGGATGGGCCTTGAATCTGTCAAAAGGATTAAGACTTGGCTAATGAAAGTTTTTTTTGGTTTTATTCTTATATTTTTATAAGAATGATTTTATGAGTTGGCTATTGTTCAGCTTCTAGGAATGTCTTATTTGGAAAATTTCAGCTTGTAATCCATGTCAGGTTGTTGATGAATTGGAACTAATGACTAATGTATGATTTTTTCCTGAGTTTTACGTATGTACATCTCCGGTCACTCTCTTCTATCCGTTTTTGCTCGTTTGTTTTGTTGTTGTTCTCCTGGATTCCTTGAAATATTATGTTAGAGCCATGAACTTTTAATGATTAACTAGCAATTTATCAGAAACTAAATATCTTTTATACTTTTTGCATATTTGGTTTATAGGGTAAGTAATGGGACAATTGGTCTGCAAGAAGACTTTTCCACAAATGAAGTGAACTCCCTCCGTCCCAATTTATGTGGTACTTTTCGCTTATCGAGAGTCAATTTGACTAATCTTTGAAGCTAAACTGAAACAGATTAACTCAATATTTGAAAATTAAAATTTGGAGGCAAGGGAGGGGATAAAAAGTTGTACAGGCTAGCCAAGGTGCATGAGAGGAAAGCTCGTGATCTGGACCAAGTGAAGTGCATCAAGGATGAGGACAGTAGAGTATTGTTGGACGAGGCACTTATTCGTCGGAGTTGGCAGACTTACTTTCATAAACTCTTGAATGAAGAGGGAGATAAGAACATTGTGCTGGGTGACTTAGAACAATCCGAGAGTCGTCGGGACTTTGGGTATTGTAGGCGTATAAAAGTTGAGGAGGTAGAGGGGGCTATGTGTAGGATGAGAGAGCGACCGTGCCAGACGAAATCCCGGTGAAATTTTGGAAGAGCGTGGGTAGGGCGGGCTTGGAATGGCTAACTGGGTTATTTAATGTCATTTTTAGGACGAAGAAGATATGAGTGGAGATGGAGTACGATGACCCCATTATATAAGAACAAAGGTGATATCCAATATTGCAACAACTATCGGGGTATCAAGCTACTGAGTCATACTATGAAAGTATGGGAGAGGGTGGTGGAGCGGAGGGTGAGGAAGATTGTGTCTATCTCAGAGAACCAATTCGGACTTACGCCGGGGTGTTCAACTACAGAAGACATTCGCCTTGTTAGGAGGTTGATGGAGCAGTATAGGGAGCAGTATAGGGAGAGGAAGCGGGATATACATATGGTATTCATCGACTTAGAGAAGGCTTACGATAAAGTGCTGAGGGAGGTGTTGTGGAGATGTTTGGAAGTTAGCAGCGTTCCTGTTGCATACATTAGGGCTATTCAAGACATGTACGATGGAGCTAAGACTCGGGTGAGGACAGTGGGAGGGGACTCCGAACACTTCCTGGTTGTGATGGGGTTGCATCAGGGTTCAACCCAGTGTTGTGGATAGCGTGCGGCGACAAATAGCGACGAGGGCCCGCTTCACTGAGGCGAGAGGCACGCAGCGAAGTGCTCGCCTTTTTGATGTGAAATGGCAATTTATACAAAAAACATAAAATATTATATACATATAACTAAAAACTCAATAACAATAATATATTAATAAATATATCATTCAGAAATTAAAGACTCAATAGATAGTCATAGACTCATAGTAGATTCATAAATTAAAGTCTAATAGTCTAAAACAAGCAACATCTATTCTTCTTCAAGATTTTCAAATTCTACAACTTCATGAATGTTAGCATTATATTGGCTATCATCTTCTTCATCCTCGGAGTCTTCATCAATTGAAGACCGGCTTGAACTTGCTACTCTTTTTCCCTTGTAACTTGAAGAACTCCCTCTAAGACCATAGATATTCTCCTCAACTTCGGCCGCCATAGAAGCATTACCCCAATCAAGATCATCTCCTTCATACACTTGTTCATCTTCATGATTTTGGGGGGCTCCAGTTAACCATTCATTTGCCTCGTCAATGTTGTGCAACAAAATTGGATCGGTGGTATCGCGAGCTTCATAACGTCGCCTCAATGTTCTATTGTATTTAATATACACTAGATCATTGAGATGCGATAGCTCAAGCCTATTCCTTTTCTTGGAGTGAATCTGCGCATAAGTTGTTTAGATTAATTAATAGATACTAATAATACGATATAGAATATATTAATATAATAAATCTACTTCTCACATGCTCAAATACGCTCAAATATCTCTCGCATCCAGATGCACTACAAGTTAGGTTTAGTACTTTGATGGCAAACTTTTGCAAGTTTGGAGTTTGATGTCCAAATTGCTTCTACCATTCAACTATGGAAATTTTTTTTAAAAGTTAATAAGTATAAATCAAATAAATTAAATTAAAGTTATAAGGATATCTATATTAAAGTTAGTTACCTGGCGACCTTATGTCTCTGGCTCTAATGGCCGCTAGTAAACCAAATAGGCCCTCTGCTTTTGAGTACCTACCAAACTCCTCCCCTATTTGATCTGTCGTCGCTGAATTAGGGACCAACTAGATTGAGAGGACCTTTTGTCAACGTACGTGCCGTGGATAGCCCACTAGAACTATTTGAAGATAGCTTATGAGTGTTTTTTTTTTGGGGGGGGGGGGGTCCCATTTCACCATCTTCATCAATTAGATTCACCGATGCTTCAAAATTCATTTAAGTTCTTGTCACATTTTTCTTATCAACAAACGCTTTTACTTCCTCCCTAACCTCGGGCGGACAAAGGGGACATTGTACTATATTTTTAAATCCACTTATCAAATGTTGCTTGTGACGAGTTATCCCACCATGATATGTTTTTTCACAAAACACACATTTAATTGCGGATCTTGATGAGCCTTGTATAGCATAATTCCAAGCTATATCATTTCTTTTATTACTATCAGATGACGCCATTTCAACATTTTATAGAAAAAAAATTATCAAGTCAATATGCAATTAATTCTACTCTGTAAGACTATAAGTCAATAATTGAAAAAAGGCAAACAAAACAGGGTCTTAATAAAACAGAGCATTTGTTAAGAGAAGAAACAACCTCTGTTATTTTGCCAAAACAGGGCCTCGAAACAGCCTTTGTTATTTTGCCAAAACAGAGCCAAAAAAAAATTAAGAGAAGAAGAAAGAGGAAGGGAAGAGCCTCTGTATTTTGCTCTATTCGAAAAATAGAGCACAAAAACAGACCTCTGTTTCTGTTCTTTTCGACAAAAAACAGAGGAAAAAAAATAGAAAGAAGAAGAGAAGAAGAAGGAGAAAGAAGAAAGAAGAAAGAAAGGAAACTCAAAGAAGCATACCTGGTCTTTCAATGGCAGAAACTTGATGAAGAAGACGATGGCACTTGGCAGAAACTTCAAGCTTTCAGATGAAGAAGACGGTGGGACAGTAAATGCGAGCCCTAATCGCGAGTTTGCGACCTTTTTTCAGATGAAGCTCTGTTATTTTATTCGAAGTTGAAGAAGCTCTGTTGTCAAGCCCTAATTGCGACCCTTCTTGTTAAGTCTTTGCCCTTTTTCTGTTTTTTTTATAAAAGCAACGCTACAGTCGCTTCTCGCGACACTGTCGCCTCTCGCGACACAGGCAGAGGCGAGCGCTATTTTGAAACGCATCGCAATAGAGGGAAAGTAGCACACTTCCTCACCTAGCCTCACGCTATTAGTGCTGAGGCGAGCGCTATTTATAACACTGGTTCAGTCCTTAGCCCATTTCTGTTTGACCTAGCAATCGACGCACTGACGCGTCACATTCAAGGGGATGTACCGTGGTGCATGTTATTTGCAGATGACATTGTACTGATTGACGAGATGCGAGGTGGCGCTAACGAGAGATTAGAGATTTGGAGGCAGACCCTGGAGTCTAAAGGTTTCAAATTGAGCAGGACCAAAACAAAATACTTGAAGTGCAAGTTCAGTAGCGCGACTCAGGTTGTGGACAAAGACGTGCGGCTTGATTCACAAGTCATTCCTAGGAGAGAAAGTTTCAAGTTCCTTGGTTCTGTTATACAAGGGAATGAGGAGATCTTCGAGGATGTCACACATTGTATTGGGGCGGGGTGGATGAAATGGAGGCTTGCTTCCGGTGTTCTGTGTGGGAAGAATGTGGTCAGGCCGACTATGCTGTATGGGGCAGAGTGTTGGCTAGTCAAGAACTCCCATGTAGAGAAGATGAATGTGGCTGAAATGAGGATGTTGAGATGGATGTGCGAGCATACCAGGTTGGATAGAATTAGAGATATAGTTATCTGGGACAAGGCTGCGTGGTCCCTGTGGAGGATAAGATGCGGGAGACGAGACTTAGATGGTTTGTGCATGTTAAGAGGAGAGGTACTGATGCTCCGGTGAGGAGGTGTGAGAGGCTGGTGTTGGAGGGCCATCGGAGAGGTATACGCAGGCTGAAGAAGCACTGAGGTGAGGTGATTAGGAGAGATGTGGCGTTGCTCCAGCTGACTGAGGGCATGACTATAGATAGGAAGATGTGGAGGTTGAGAATAAAGGTAGAGGGTTAGGTAGTCAAGTGTTGTCCTTGTTTGTCACAGTATCTTTGTTACATCTCTTAGCGTCCTTCGGGTTCTTTTTATCCCTAGATTGGTGTTATTTCTTATTGCTGCCTTGTTTCGGTTTTCTGTTTGCATTGCTTAGTATTGGTTTTGTATTTTCGCTTTGGTTGTTAGATTGGTTTGCTTGTTGTTGCCCCTTCCTTTTTACCTCCCTGAGCCGAGGGTCTACCGGAAACAGCCTCTCTGCCTTTTAAAGGCAGGGGTAAGATCTGCGTACACTTTACCCTCCCCAGAAAGACCTCGCTTGTGGGACTACACTGGGTTTGTTGTTGTTGTAAAAACTATACAAAAGTACGATAAGTTGCATTTTTCTCATGTCAATTTGTTGAAAAAAAAATACATCTTAAAATGAGGGTCATAGTTCACATAGTTTGAATCTCGGAAAAAGAAAAGTGTCACATAAATTGGGACAGAGGGAGTAGGATATTTGAGGGAAAACTGTTTCTTCTTTAAAATTTTCTTTGTCTAACAAAGTAGAAAAGTTGCATTAGGTTGAGAGCTAATGTAAAAATAGTCTAACTATGATGATCCTCTTAATAGGGCCTGTTAGAGCACAATGAATTTAGAGGGTGTAGTTGTAGTTGATTGATTGCAATAAAGTGACTTCCTTCTTTTTTTTTTGATAAGGTGTCACTTTCCTTTTCCTTTACTTTATTGTGATTTTTTGAAGAACTAGGTTTTTTGATTTGTTGACGTCCAAAAAATTGTTCCAGGGAATTTGACAGAAGACCAAAAAGGTGTTGTGGCTGTGATAAAAGTATATAATCTATCTGTCTCTACTTTCCGATTATTTTATCATAGGCACACACCAAAACAGGAAAAAAAAAAAAGGGAAGAAAAAAAAGAAAAGCAAACTCTCGAATCTTTGTATCTTTCCGCTCATGATATTTGAGAGAATATGTGGCAGAATGTCTTGCTGAGCAATGTTTGTCAGAAAATCTCAAGTGACTTTGACACAGTACTTTGAAAGGAGAAGTTAACAATCTAAATATAACCTCCTGATTTGAATTGACTAGAAACAGTATCAGTATAGCTTTCATGTTTTCATTCTAAGCTTTATTAGCTGGATTTGATTGGAAGGAGGATGAGGAACGAACACAATGGTTTGACTTCGAGGATCCTGATGGCCTGCATCAATAGAATATGGAACTATCAAATCACGGGTGACTAGCTTTATCTGGATGGGAAGAATTGCTTAATCGTCATTTCTTTCCTTCCCTAAATCGATCTACTAGTAGGTAGTGGTAGGAGAGATCTATGACGGAATGAATCATTCTCGAATTTCATTTAGTTTTAGTTTTCGGCAAGTTTCTTATCAAATGTGATGAAAAGACTAAACGTTGTACCTTTTATCAATGGGAGAAAATTATTACTCTCTATTTCAATTTATATGGGTAATTTGACGGGCACGTAGTTTAAGAAAGATTGGAAGACTTTAGGACTTGCGGTCTTAAATATGTTACAACATTTGTGTGGTTATAAGAATTTCGCAACTTGTGGTCTTAAATATACCATAACATTTATGTGGCCATAAGAGCTTGCCATTGAAGGTAAAATTGAGAAGTTCAAGTTAAATTGTTTTTAAATGCAGAAAGGTACCATTCTTTTTTGGAATGGATTAATAAGGAAATGGTGCCATTTTTTAGGAATGAGGGGAGTATGTTGTACCATAAAATGTAATGGATTTGGAAATGGAAAGTCAGTTGTTCATAGTAGTTTTATTTTGAGTGTAATCTCCCTAGTGAAGGGCTTATTTTTTATATTTTGCTTTCTTTTGGGAGAATGCAAAATAAGATATCCCTTATGTATTGCTTTACATCTGTTTGGTTTCTTGGTAATCACATTGTTCATAACCTCTTTTAGAAGTTGATGTTTGTGAACAATTGTACTCCTCCTCAATTTGCTTGGTGGTGTTTGACTAGACACGAAATTCAAAAAAAAAAGGAAGACTTCTGACATATAAGCTAAATATACATAAAATACCAAAAATAAGTTTGCATCCACAAGTCCTATCAATTCCTAGCATGTCATTAAGGGCAAAATATAATATGTGCATTAAATAATTTCTAAATATAGAAATGTGTCAATCTTTCCGGGACAGGCATAAATAGGAGAATACCGAATAAATACAACTTAGCCCTCGAGTATATGTCCATTTTTCAGTTCATGTCATCATAGTTTCCCCCTTTTCTTTTGTTTTTGTATATCAGCTATCAAAGGAGAATCCAGGAATTACTATTTTGCCCCAAGTTAAAGTACAAGGCAATGAAGATATTACAGAAGATACTGTAGCTACCACGCTCAGAAGAGCACTAAGTTTTTATTCCACTCAACAAACTCATGATGGTCATTGGACTGGAGATTATGGAGGGCCGATGTTTCTAATGCCTGGCATGGTACATGTTTCTATTGCTGCTACTTGCTGCCTAACTTTAAGAGATACTTCTAATTTTTCTTATCCCCTATAATTGGGCCATAATTTCTGTTTTACAATTTTATTTTGTTTTCTTTTATATCTTTAACAGGTCATTGCTCTATCTGTTACGGGGGCACTCAATGCAGTATTAACAAGCGAACATAAACGTGAAATGATTCGATATCTTTATAACCATCAGGCAAGTATAGTCATTTTGATAACACTAGCATCTCTGCTTTTGTTTTCATTTTGCTGATTATATTTCCTTGAACTCTTTCCTTCACCATTCACATCTTGGAGCTGGGCGAAAAAGCTTTTGTCTTAACAATGTTGAATTGCAGAACAGTGATGGTGGATGGGGCTTGCACATTGAGGGCCACAGCACCATGTTTGGTTCTGTTTTGAGCTATGTTACTCTAAGGTTACTTGGAGAAGGAGCTAATGATGGAGAAGGGGCCATGGAGAAGGGTCGTAAATGGATTCTGGATCATGGTAGTGCCACGGCCATTACTTCATGGGGGAAAATGTGGCTCGCAGTTCAGTAACTTCTAAATCTCATCTTTTTGGTCTGAAAGCATGTCTTTTAGATAGATGAATGAATTGTATATTTTAATAAACTTTATATTCCTTCATAAATTTATATAAGGTGCTCGGAGCATTCGACTGGTCTGGGAACAATCCACTCCCTCCAGAAATATGGCTTCTTCCCTACTTCCTTCCAATTCATCCTGGTTAGTTTCACTTTCATTTCTTATATTTCTTTTAACATCTTACATTTGTTTCTTTTTGGAAAACCATTACCTGTAATAGAATAATGGGAAAATCAACCTATTCAGTGAATGTGGCAAAGTGGATAAATGGGCGAAACATAAGCTCGTTACTAATGTCTTCGTAAAAATAAATTTTGAAACAAAACAGGTTGGAAGATATAATATTTTCTCAGGAAAAACTTTTTTGTGTCTCATCACTCACTTCGTTTTGTCATTTTTGTGTTAGTTATTGGTGCCTTTGTTGCAATAATGCTAAATAGTCAAATCATGGTGTTAGTTGTATTATGGGCATTTCAATGCATTGCTGATTTTGTTTCTCAAGAATATATGCTTCTTGTCTTTTCTAAGAAATGGAAACTCTTGTTTCATCCAATTTTTCAGGAAGAATGTGGTGCCATTGCAGGATGGTTTATCTTCCAATGTGCTACCTGTATGGTAAAAGGTTCGTTGGCCCAATCACGCCAACAGTTTTATCTTTGAGAAAGGAGCTCTTTACAGTGCCTTATCATGAAATAGATTGGAATAAAGCACGCAATGAGTGCGCAAAGGTTGGTAGGAGCAGTAATTAGCGCGTGTTTATTTACTGCTTTTCCCGTTCTGTTCTGGACAATCTTGAGAAGATTTAGAAACATCCAACTGTAACGAAATCATGATAACATAGATCGAGCTAATATGCAATAACTTGCGAAACGATCATCATCTCATACACAATGTAAATCTACCTAGAAGTAAACCCCAGTGTCGTTAACAGTGAAAAGCAAAGAAAATGCCAAGATCAGCTTTTAGCTTGTAGTCCCACAAGTGGAGTCTGGGGAGGGTAGTGTGTATGCATACCTTACCCTTACCTTTAAGAAGGCAGAGAGGCTATTTCCGTTAGATGTTCGGCTTTACCGAGTGACTGTTGGTCACTTTAGCTATAAAAAAAATATGTAGTTACTATTTTTCAAGACTAAAATGTTAATTTTGTAAGAAGTACTAACATATTCATTAACAGCGTCTCTTAATAATTAAGAAAGTTACTTTAGATATATTGACAGTTTAATGTCGCCCTCTTCAAGTCGAAGTCTATGACCAGGGGCATGCTTTAGTCCCTTACTGTTTGACTAAATTGCTGCCTAAGGGAGGCGAAGCGCAGGGCTTACGCTACACCGCTTATGTCATTCTTTTAAAACACTAAAACCTACCATGTAGGGTTTTTGCCCTTTCTCTTTAATCTTCACAAACACTATTATTCGATGCTTTCATTTGGAAGAGTAACTACGGATGTCTCCTTTTAACTTCAAAGAGTGGGGCATAAACAATAATTATTGCACATCAATCCTAAACCAGTTGGGGTCGGTCTTACCAATCCCCACTGTCCATTTTTCCCATTTAAATTCATTTGAGGTCAACATTATACAAAATAAAAAATGAAAGTACTAGAAGTTTTCTATATTATACTGGCATAAGAATCTATAATATGATCAAAAGGCTCCTAGAAAGCATAGGACCTAAAGTAAACATATTAACATGACTAAAACATACTCCCAACTTATTGGTATCACGTATATAAATATTTTTCTTATCTTTGCTAAGTCAGGGATTGTAGGTCTTTTGAGCAATTTTCTTCTATATGATTTTAGGTCTACGCTATCCCCTTTTAACACCTTCATTCACCATGATTTCACACCTATAGACTAGTGTATCAGAGGTTGGTGCACAACATCATCAAACCAACTCAAGCGACCTTATCTCGTTTATCCTAAATGTGTTTAATTTGCACCTTGTGACGAATGTCGTCATTTTTAATCTTGTCTAATATTGTTTGATTGTACATCCATCTTAGCATCCGCATCTCTACGAACTCATCTTGTGGATGTGTTGAACTTTGGCAGCCCAACATTCCCATATAACACGTAATACTTCCCTTTCTTTATCTTCTTCCCCTCCTCTTCCTTAGCTCTCGGCTTTCAACTAAAGCCAAATGAATGGCCTTTGGTTTATAAAGGTTCTGTTGAGAAACTGACGGCTATCAAACCCTTAAACGCTTTATTCCAATTTGTGTCTGCATTATGGTCTATGGCCCACTAATTCGGCAAAATGACACAATTGCGACCTATCGTTTGGGTTACTAGAATACTTACTCAGATGCCACTGTTATAATAAAACATAAACACAAAGATCAAGCATATGTTCTTGTAATAATGCACAACATTGTTCACACCACATTGATAGCCGTTGATGGTAATGTCATTGAGAGATCTTCTGTCCATGCATACTTGTGAAAATTCATCCTTTCGTGGCGGTAAAAGGTCTGGAATTATATTGGGGCTCCAGTAAACATACTAAGAAACTGAAACGACAAATAAGAATTCCTATTCTTGGAAGGAAAAAAGTCCTTATCTTGTTTGCAAGGAAACTCCAAACTTGGATTTCTTGGACTTCTTTGACGACTTGGGCCTTTTGACATTGTACAATTGGACTTCTTGTATTTGAAGGCTTGAAGCAAGTTCACATGTATGAACTTGGCAAATAACTTGATCTTGGCAGCCAAAAGTAATAAGACCCATGGTAGCTTTTTCGTCTGCATCACTAAGACATGTGGATTGCAACTTATACTGTTTTTCCTTTTCTGGTTTGTATCTTCCGTTACTTACCTAAACTTTCTGCAGGAAGACCTTTACTACCCGCACCCTCTAGTACAAGATATCCTGTGGGCTTCACTTCACAAGGTTGTGGAACCTATTCTGATGCATTGGCCAGGGAAAAGATTGAGAGAAAAAGCTCTCCGCACAGTGATGGAGCACATTCATTATGAAGATGAAAACACTCGTTACATATGCATAGGACCGGTAAACAAGGTATTGGTCCTCAATTTCCATTAGTGAAGGTCTTTGTTAATCCACACACTATAGTAATTGTCTTTCTAAACTACCTAGCTATAAGATTTGATGATCCTTTCCAAAATTGTGTCAAAATACAGTTTGCATACGCTTTCTGTTCTGAAGCATTTATTTAGCTTTAATTCCTTGCATTCAATCTTAGGCCAATGAGTTATCTATTTGGCAACTCTTTTATTCTTCTGTTGTTTGTCTGCATGTTTCAGTTGTTCCTGATAGATGAATAATATGGAGTATAATCTTCCTTTGTTTCCTGAAAAAACTGACCTTTCATTTGCAGATTTTAAATATGCTTTGCTGCTGGGTTGAAGATCCTAATTCAGAAGCCTTCAAGTTGCACCTACCAAGAATTCATGACTATATGTGGGTTGCTGAAGATGGCATGAAAATGAAGGTCTACAAATATCAGTTCCCAGTTTTAATGTTTGAAATATGGGTTTCTTAATCTCCTACATTAGTTATACTGGTGTTGGTCATTTATAAGCCTTGTTTTCTGTTTGTCTGATGATATATAGATGATATGTTGTCATATTGCAGGGATACAATGGAAGTCAATCTTGGGATACTTCATTTGCAATTCAAGCAATCATTGCAACAGAGCTTAGCGAGGAATATGGTTCAGCATTGAGAAAAGCGCATTCATTTATAAAAAATACACAGGTAAAACCTTTTCTCTGTTATATCATCTATGGTGTAACCTTCCATATTAGTTTCTTGATTTTTACCTCTGATATTGATCTAACTTGCAAGTTCCTTCCTTTGTTTTGAAGGTGTTAGATGATTGCCCAGGCAATCTAGATTTCTGGTACCGTCATATTTCAAAAGGTGCTTGGCCCTTTTCAACTGCAGATCACGGATGGCCCATTTCAGATTGTACTGCAGAGGGACTTAAAGTAAGAATTTGTAACGAGTATTCCCAGTCCATTGATATGTTCCTATTTCTGCTAACCTAAGTGAGTGTCTACCAGGCAACTCTTCTATTATCAAAACTACCATCAGAGATAGTCGGTGATCCATTGGAGGCAAAGCGTTTCTATGATGCTGTAAATGTTTTGCTTTCTTTACAGGTAATAGCATTCTCCCCTTCTTATTTCATAATATCATTTTCCATACTTCTTTGTGTATGGACTTTGCATTGCACTTTACGTGAAGGCTGCATTTTGTGGGTAAACAAACTGACAATTGCAAGAGTGGCTTCAATATTTTTCTTTGATGCTTTTAGGTTCTCAGTTGCATCCCCAAAATGCTTAATGTGACGGCTGGATGTTAAGTTTGGATTTTATGCATTCTGGCAGAAAAATAAGCTAAATTTATAATTTAGAGGCTTTTGTAAGTAAGCTAAATTCATGTTGAGCATCATATTTTAGGCATCAATGTTCTAAAGAACTAGTATCTTAAAATGTGTACTAGGAGCTGACAGAAAGCCTCTACTTTGGTCTTTTTATAGTTATGACAACTGAAAAGGGATAGGAGGCATTTACAGGGTTTTTGCCCCTGGCTTCTGTACATATTCTAATAAAACACAGGAAGAACACCTGCTATTATTTTGTCAACTGTGCTTGCAGATAAATTACTGTAACCTGGCCTAATTTGGTTTCTTAAAAGCTAAATCAAGCTAACTTGTTTGACTTGAAGCAGGATTGCTTTCCAAACTCATGCAGTAGCTAACTTGGATACCAAAATCCATTCGAAATTTAGGTTGTTAGACATTCCATTAACTTCATGTAAAAGTAAAACAACTTATACATTAGTTCCCACCTCCCAAGGTAGTCTCACATTAAATAGATCTCTGCTGCCCTCTGCATTACACAAGCTCTGTATTTTTCTTGTCCTTTCGTACCCCCTCCCCCCTTCCCACTATTCTCTCTCTCTCTCTCTCTCTCTCTCTCTCTCTGTGTGTTTTGTTTATTATCTACTTATCTGTTAAACATTCTGCATATTCTATTGATATGGGATGGGTGTAGTTCCAGATTGCCAGTGATTGGGAGTGAAAAATGATACTGCTGGGACTAGTGACAAAAAGAGATTCCCTTGGATTAGAATCTGAAGATTCTGATTTGAGGCATCTTCTGGTTTCTCAAGTCATTCAGAATATCTGCAACATCATGTTCTGGATATGAGAATGATCTGCATCTTCTTGTGGCTTTTCTATGTGATTGTATATACTAGTTCCGGTTCAGGTGTTGGAATTCCAAAAGTTTGCCTTTGGTCTCATAATGCAGAGACCTTTAGAGTATGTCTTTTTCGAAGTGAGCTCTAAGCAAATTAACTTGCAGTTTTCCAACCAGTTGATAGTGAGCTTACTTTAGCAGCATCTCTAGGTCCTTTCCTCAAAGCCAGCCGAATAAAATCTATGCCTTTCTGACGTTTTAAAGACAATTTCTTGTTATTGTTTGGTCCTGTTGTTCCTGAAAGTGCGGTCTTGGGAATCACTGAGATAACTTTTTGCTGGTATGTGTGCAGAATAGTGGTGGTGGCTTTGCAACATATGAACTATCAAGGTCATATCCGTGGTTAGAGGTATTTCTTTTGAAAGTTAACATTTGGTTTCATGTTACCCTGTAGAAAATATTTTCTTCCTTGTCATTGGTTTTACGCTTTTACACATATAAACATTTTTGTCAACTTGGTGGAGTCATGTACACCATATTATTCAATGTGATTCTGCTCATGCTTAGTAGGATAGCACAGTCTTGTTTTTCACTTCTGAAGTCATTTCCTGCTATGAAAGAAAAAGAAAATTAGTTAATATTTTCTTCTTATTTTGCTTGGGGATGTTCAGATTCTTGATGGCTTCTTTCTTTAAGGGTCTTATTAACATCCACTAGAATTATGGTCCCCTTTATTTCTTGAAATGTTTTTACGGCTATACTCTGCCCACAAGTCTCACTATTATGGTAAAACCCTAAGTTGTTCGGACATGGGTGCGGGTGTCTGGCAAGGGTACGGATCTAGAGGTCAGATCTTTCAAAATGTAAATTTTAAGATTCGGGGAGACAGATCCTAGTATGGATACGGGTGCGGGGATCCGGCTAGAAATAATTTTAAAAAATAAATTTTTTTCTAATTTATGAAATTTTTTGTGGAATACTTACGTATAGCTTGTAAAGTGTGGATTTCCTTTTTATTCTCAAGTTGTAGATAAGTAAAAGATTGATTTCCTAGATAAGACATGCTATTTTCTTTAAATTTACCCTAGTTTTAGTTCTGATTTTGGTAATCAAATTGTATCTCGTCTCGAATTTTTCTGTCCGTCATGGTCAAAGTACCCAAAATTGTTTGACCAGATTCGGTACGGATCTCATACCCACACCCATACTAGTGTCATGTCGACACGGATGCGGCACCTAAACTGCCATGTCGGAGCAACTTAGGTAAAACCTGGTGAAATGCTAATGTTGAACCACCAGTATGGCTGCAGTGCTAGTTGGTCCGACTTGTATGTAGCTTATCTTCCTGCTATTCAAAATAAAAAGAATAAAAAATAAAAAACTATGTAGAACTTTTACAGCTAAGACTAGGGTTGATTGCTTATTTGACTACCAGTTAAGAGCGAATCACTAAGCAGGTCTTGTTTGCTCACGCGGAGTAAATCATGAAAATTGGGTTCAGTTGATCATCTATTGCTGCAGTAGGAACTTTTACTTAATGCTTGTGTCCTTGTTAACCTACTTTTCTGCTTCCTTTAGCTAAATACATTAGTGTCATAGACCACACTAGACACCCATCTACCATTTTGCCTACTCTTATTTGCACATAAGGCTGGCAACTGGGCCGGGACCGGCCCGCGGCGGTTGGTGGGCTCGTGCCGGTCTCGTGGGCTGGTATTACCATTTAGGACCGTTTGGAACGGGCCCGTTTGGCCCGCCATGGTACCGGTCGGGCCAAACTAGCCCAACAGAATTTTTTTTTAAAAAAAAGTCGTTGGCCCGACGGCCAAATGATGGAAAAGTCTTTAAAAAAATAGCCATTTAAACCCTCCCCCCCACCCCCCAAAAATAATTTTTAACCCCAAACTTTTTATTATTACACTTTTTCCCTATTTTTTATAATAAATACCCCCTCATTCTTTCACTTTTCTTACAAAATCAATATCAATCTATCAAAATCTCTCTCTAATTTTCTTAACACTTGCTACAATTGTTTACTTTATAAAAAAAATAGTGATTAAATTGTGAGGTTGCTACAATTTCTTACTTTATCAAAAAGGAAATAGTGAAAAAAATGTGAGTTTGCTACTATTGCTTACTTTATTAAAAAAAAATAGTCAAAAAATATTGAGGTTGTTAGAATTTGTGAAAAAATTGTGAAGTTGGTGAAATGGAGTCTTCAAGTCTTCAACAATAATCAATTTTCAACAAGTTATTCGTCAATTCGATAAACTTGTTCCAACTCTTAAGTAATAGTTTTGTTTGTTTTATTTAGTTGCTATTACTTGATTAATTAAGATGTCTTCCTTAAGAAATATTTTTGGGCACGGTAAAAGTAAGGATAAAGTAAAATCTAAGACTGGCGAAACTAGTGGTACTGCTCTTCCTCCTCCCCCTCCCACGACTCCCCGATCCAAACCTCGTAGCCATCCTGCACCTGCTATTCTTGATAACGATAATAGCTTATTACAATTTACCGACACTGAATTTTTCCATAGTATGGCACCCGGTGATTTTTTAGACCATGAATTAATGAATGCTCGCTACACTAATGATTATACTACTATTAATAAAAATGATGATGATGAAATTGATTTTGATGAAACTCAACCGAACGATGATACACCCACTAGTCATTGACGCAACTAGTGATAACACTGCTAATCCTAATGATGACCCGACTGATACTCCCGTTACTGCCCCTACTTTTTCTAGAGAACCTACCAAATGGACGAAAACATCTGTTGCTTGGCATTTTTTACTCAACTAGTTGAAAAAAGTAATGCTAAGTGTAAAACTTATGGTCAAGAGTTAGCTTTTAAATATGCACTAATGCGGTCGGGGATGGGAACTTTCGCTAGACACAAAGCTAAATACCCTAATGATAACGCCAAATATCTTCGTATGAAAGCTCTGGCCGAGGGGAAAAGTGCACCTAGTCCTAGTCATACTGACCGTAGTGGTACTGGTTCAAATCAATTACAATCGGGAATTAACACTGTTACCGGTTTATATTATGATCCAAGAAAAGATCGGGAAGAATTGGCAAAATTGGTAACTGTTATGTGCTTACGCTACAGTTTTCCTTTTGACCCTACGTTTGTGCATTACATTAGAAAAATTTATAACCCTACTTATAAAGGTTTTTCTCGCACAACCATAAAGAGCGATATTTATAAATATACGCATGAATATGAACAATATTTGCGCTACTTATTTACTCATATAAATTGTCATGTTGCTATTTCAATTGATATTGGTAGAACTAACAACGACTGTGATTACCTTACTGTTACGTGTCATTGGATTGATGAGGATTGGATAATGCAAAAGTGCATAATTGCTTCATGGCACACAGGGCAGTTTATTGCTAGCACAATTACGGGTATTTGCAGATATTAATGTCGGTTTCAATGGATAATGCTACTAATAACACAAATGTTATAGACTTGCTTACCACTACGCTAAATCCTGCATTTAGTAACATTTTTCATTTCATATTTACCATTTAATTGCGGGTGATGGTATGAGAATTTTAAATATTCAAATTGAAAAGGTCCATTTAGCCCAACGACTATTTTTGAAAATTAACCCTTGGAATAACGGCCATAATCTGAAAATTGTTTAAAATATAGCCTAAAATTTATAGTCGTTGGGCCCATTTAGCCTGTTTGGACCGCGGGCCCAGCCCGTTTAGTCCGGGACCATAAACTAGTGGGCCCGGTCCCAGGCCAGTTCCTACAAGAAGCATGTTTAGTCCGAGACCGTTTGAACCGTTTAGTTAGGTACCGGGCCCGCGAAACCTGCTCGTTTGGCCTGTTTGTGGCCCGACCCGACCCACTTGCTGGCCTTATTTGCACATTAAAGGTATCTTGTAAATTCTGACTCTTTAGCCCACATTAGGAGGTTCCTTCAATGCTGCCCTCCATGGGGTCACTTACCTTTTTATCATCAGTTAATATGCCAAGACATTTCAAACTCTTTGGAGAATTCAAAGATGCTTTGGTTATTTTAAAATATTGATGATAATTTCTTTGTTGTGTAAAAAGACAATTTCTCTTTCTTGACAAAGATGAGTTATACACATTACCTCTTTTTCCGCCTTCTTTTGTGCTTGGAACTCTGCCAGCTAAATCTCGTAAAGAGTATTTGTCTTGAAATGTTGCTGTCAGTAAATTTTAATTTCAACTTTATCAAAAAGTTATGTTGTTTAAGCATGTTAATACCTTTGTATTTTATGATTTTATCTCTGTAATCACTTTTTGTTGAAAATAATATTTCACGAGACATTTGAATTGTCTTGCTGTGTCTTCTCAACGGTGGTAGCTTATGCTTAAAAATGGATACCCCCCTTTCTCCTCTAGGTAACATGCAGAAAAGAATCGAAAGGAAAATAAAAATGTATCCCCATTGAAATTAAATTGAAAAATTACTTTAATATCTTAAAAAATTCTTAAAACATAAGTAAAAGTCACCTTTTCTCAACCAAAAAAAATTTAAAAGAATATTTTATTTGTAAAAAATATAGTTTGAGTAATGAAAAGTAGTATTAGTTTCCCTCATCCAGGTTTCTTGAATCTTGTTCCCTCCAAGTAGGGTTGAAAGAACACTGTGAATTGGGTCTTATTATTCTCATTTTCTCAGAGCTTTTCTTTACTGAAAATTATATTTATGTTAGTTTAACAATATAGAGTGCTTTAGCATTGTTACCTGCCTTGTGTTTGGCTTGCTTGTTGGTTTATCCCATACTTTTCCTTCACACTATATACTTGTGTGTTTTTTTTAAAAAAAAAAAATTGCAATAAGAGTGTTTTTTGGAGACTTCTTATCAAGATGAGGTTGCTTGTAACAAGTTCAAATTATGCAATTTAATCTAGAACAGTGTTGTGAAGAGCGTGGAGCGAGAAAAAGCGACAACCTCCATTTCGTTTAAAGTGAGAAGCGAGAAGCGAAGCTCTCTCTTTTTTGAAGTGAAGCGGAATTTAAAAAAAAAATTACAATAAATAAGAAAGGCAATAAGAACTAAGAATAAAGGATAAAGGAATAAGAGGAAGGGCAGTATGGTTCTGTTAAAAACTGGGCAACATAAAAACAATGGAAAAAAAATTGGGCAGCATTTCAACGAAGGGGAGAAGCATGAGAAAGAAGAACCAAAGGTAAAAAAAAAAATTCGCTAGCATTTCGCTGCTATTTGGACGTTGAAACAGTGAAAGAAAAAGGAGGAGGAGGCGGCGGCGTAGGAGGAGGAGGAGGAGGAGGCGGCGGAGGAGGAGGAGGGGGAGGAAAATCATCACATACCTGTGAAGACTTGAAGTGAAGTTGAATCTCTGTTGAAGACTTGAAGTTGAAGTTGAAGAACCCTAGTCACCTATTTTGTTGAATCTCTGTTGGTCGTGTTTAATAAAAAACACTGAAACCCTTCTTTTTTAATTAAAAAGTCTGGCAGTTGTCGCGTTGAAGAAGAAGCGCTCGCTTGCATCGCTTCTCTTCGATTGGTCGCTTCTCGCTTTTTACTGGGAAGCGGTCGCTTTTTTCTACCTGAGTCGCTTCACATGGCAGAAGGGGGTAAAGGGCCGCTTCGCTTCTCGCTTTAAGCGAGGAAGCGAGCTCTTTCTCTAAACTGATCTAGAATTTTGCCGTTAGTACAATTGACAAGGCGGATAAGCTTTCAAAAGATTTGCCTGGTGTTGTAACATTATCTTTTAGCACCTAGGGGATAATGCTGTAAATGCTAGTAAAAATATCTAATGGTTGCTAAAAAGCAAATTGGCCCAGAAAGTATATATATACCATAATAAACTTAACCAGTATTGCAAGGGGAAAATTAAAGAGCAGCAGACAAAGGGTAATATGAAGATGACTAGTTTTCCCACAATGACATTCTTAGGGTGTGTTTGGCATAACAGAAAATGTTTTCCAGGAAAATGTTCTCTTGGAAAACAAATAGTAATCTTATTCATAAAGGAAAATAACTTCTCAAGAGTATTCATAAATAATTTAAATACAATAAACGTGAAACCATAAAAAAAAAAGGCCTTTTTGGAGAGAGGGGGTGGGGTTAGGTGGGTGTGGGGGTGTGGAGTGGGTTGGTGAGGGTGGGGAAGGTTGAAAAGGAGTTTTGGAAAATGTTTTCCCTTCTCTTGATAAGGAAAACATTTTCCTCCAATTGGAGGAAAATGAGTTCATAAGGAAAATGTTTTCCAAAACATTTACGCCAATCAAACATGAAAAAATTGGAAAACATTTTCCGGAAAATGTTTTTCTTCGTACCAAACACACCCTTAACCTCTTGTCCCTTTCTTTTCTCCTTTGTCCTTACCGAAGAAGTTTTGGGGCTGATGTTTTAGAGAATGTGCGAAAATCATTAAAATAGTTCTTGCACAAAATGTTCATTCCATGTTTAATCTTATTGACATGATGCTACATGGACGTTGGGTTGCTGCTTATTGCACGTGCATTATGCAAGTATTTGTATCCTTTGTTGATTTGAAATTATTATTCCCTGTTCAGATAATCAATCCTGCTGAGACTTTTGGAGATATTGTTATTGATTACCCGTAAGTCGTCTGCATTTATGTCTAACTTGTTTCTTGTATAGCAGTATATGTATGAGTACAAATACATTTATAGATTCCTGTTAACCACACAGCTTTGTCACTATACAGTTATGTAGAGTGTTCCTCAGCTGCAATTCAAGCTTTAACAGCATTTAAGAAATTATACCCTGGCCATCGCAAAGAAGAAGTGGAGCGCTGCATTGCTAAAGCTGCTGCCTTCATTGAAAAGATTCAAGAAGCAGATGGCTCCTGGTTAGTTCTTGTTATCCCCGTTTTCTCAACATGCAGTAGAACTTCCAGGGCATCTGGTGTCCTTGTACATTGAAACAGTCCATACTTGGTTCGTGTCCACAGTTTTCACCTGAAACCATAAGAATTATATTTGCGTATGAACTTCCTTCTTAGGTATGGCTCTTGGGCAGTTTGCTTCACCTATGGCACTTGGTTTGGGGTGCTTGGCTTACTAGCTGCAGGAAGGAACTACACTAATTCTTCCAGCATCCGTAAGGCTTGTGACTTTTTGTTGTCCAAACAAATCTCATCTGGTGGCTGGGGGGAGAGTTACCTGTCTTGTCAAAACAAGGTACTTTCATCTCATTTCATTTCATTTACTTCTTATTCTGGTTCCGTGCATATTTTTTAATTTTTTCTGTGCATCGTAAAAACTGAACTTGTCCCTCATCAAGTTTTATGTTCGAAACATCTAAGTGGTCTTTTAATTTGTGGGTTTTGGTGTGGGATATAATTGGCAACGTATTTGGTTGTTTCAGCTATTTGTGATTGGGTTTGGGAATGCAATTGCAATATTATACACCCATAGTAAAAACTGATTGGTCTTTGTGTATTTTGGAGTGAGATGAATTTAGATAACATTATATCAAAGTTTTAGGTTGTTTCATCTATTTATGACTGGAATTGGAAAGGCAACTGCAATACTCCCCCCCCCCCCCCCCCCCCCCCCCCCCCCCCCCCCCAAAGAAAAAAACAATGGGATAAGGGGTTCTTTCCAGTCCCTTAAATCTCTCTCCGCTCCATTGCCTCTTACACCTATTATTAATTAGATCTGTTTCATATTGCTCCATAATTTTTCTTCCCTGAATACTTGACCTTTTCTTCAAATTCTTTTCTCTTACTGAATTAATGAATTTTACGACAAAACTTTCATATATTGGTTTCATAAATGTTTTTGAAGAACAATCTGCTTGTTGATATACATTGATTGTAATATTAGTTAATTGTTATGGCCTTATAGGTCATTCATTTATTTAAGTGAAGGAAGAGTTATTCGCGCCTTTATTCCGTTCTAAACCAAATATTGACACGAGTACTACAAACCCATCCATTATCCTTCACAAGCAATCCGCTATCCGTAGAACTATTCAATCCATAATGCTTTTATTTATTTAAGTCCAAACCTTTTGTGGCCACATGAAAAAAATTGCCCCTTGGACTCACTTTTTATTTAGCAGTACTCACATCTGCCCCTACATGAAATCAGGCAGAGCTCCGATCTAGGGACCTGTATGTTGGAAATTCATACAAAATAATGAACGAAATCTTGGGGTAGGAGTATTGTCTTACTGATCTCATATTTATAATGCAGTGACAACTTTTGCAAACACTTTTGCAAACAGACCAATATGACATTAATAGCTAAGTAATTTTTCATACCATCAAGGTGCTTGTTATATCTCCTATAAGATGTAGTAGGGAGAGTTATCTTTGCCTTTTATTCTCTTATATATCCATTAACTTACCATTCATTTTCTCTTCTCTTTTTCTTCTCTTCCAAATAGGTGTATACAAATCTTGAAGGCAACAGATATCATGTTGTAAATACATCATGGGCTATGCTGACTCTAATTGCTGCTGGACAGGTACTGATAAAGTTTTTGACCTAAACATGATTGTGAGAACCTATAAGTAACATTGAATAGTTAAAATAATATATTCACTTCAAGCTAACAAACAAATAGATATTTTTCATTTTGAAATCCAAGGAGGAAATGAAATGAGCAGTTTGAAACCTTAAATTGTTGCTTTCTTCTGCCAATGCCCTGTGAAATTTTCTGGAGGGAGATGAAGACCTCATGAATATTTCTATGTACCTTCATGGATGAAAATTGAAAGATGGAGAGACCAAGCTGTGATTTTCTAATTTACATCCTCAGAAAATTGACTGGATCCCAATGGTGACTGAGACTTCCAATGACTTTGACATATTGATTAGTGTCTGCATGGTCTGGGTCATCCTGCTTTCATGTTTAAAACGGTCACTGCATGGTCTGGGTCATCCTGCTTTCATGTTTTAAAAAACATTTTTAACAGTCTTTCAAAAACTAATGACAAAAACCAAAACGAGAGTGTTAAAGATGAATAGTTCCTGATTTTGGTTCAGTTTTCTGGTTTTAGAAAGTTTTCTTCTTTAAACAACATTTTGGTTAAAAAATCAGCAGTAATATTTAACGGGGTTTTGGGGTTAAAAAAACAGTAGTAAAAAATCAGTAGTAACATTTTGGGGTTTGCTCCCTTTCAAGGTCTCAAGTTCGAAACCCACTGGGTGCAAACAATTTCTGAGGGCCATCGGACAGGGTAAAACCTGATTTAACCGTGGTGCACTTGCGGAAAACTCCTTGCCGAGGGCCTGTGCACCCCTGGGATTAGTCGGGACTCTAAGAGACTCGGACACCCATAAAAAAAAAACCAGGGGGGAAATGGAAGAAAATAAGTAGAAACAGATAAACCTACACTAAGATGACAATTATAACATGTATAAGATACAATACCTTCAACCACAAAATATTCTAGTAAAAGAAACCCCACAGAGACTAAATTTTTCTCAATAGTAAATACTTTAGAGAAGAAAGTGAAACATAAATACACTATCGAATGAAATTAAGAAATTCCATTGGAACATATATACCAACAATCAGTTTGTTGTAGTGTTCTACGATATTTAAAATTTAAAACCAACATCAAACCAAATTTTGGCAGTTTCCCATTTTTTTAAGACCAAACTAACCAAATGATTTCTATAATTGTTGGTTTGGTTCAGTCGATTTTTTCCAAACGCTTTCCCCACTACTAATATTGGCATTCCTCTGAATTATGCTTGATATTTTACCCATCTCTTTTCTCCCTCTCTTTATGCGGGAGAAAGGAAGGTGTTTTTTGTGTG
>ML400445.1:0-17793 GCA_005239525.1 Nicotiana knightiana | reverse complement strand
GGGGGGGGGGGGGGATCAATAATGAACTGTTATTTCTTGAGTCTTCAATGGTGTGCTTTTTAAAGGCTAACTTTAATTAGATTGGCAATTTTAGGGTTTTGGGTGTTCTCGTTGAAACAAGCGGGCATACTCCTTGCTTCTGGGGACATATTTCTTCTGCTCTTGACTTTTCTTTACTTTTAAATTGCTCTTTTTAACAAGATATATTGAAAGAACTTTATGAAGCATTTGGCATTTTCTAGTAAGTTGATTTACATGGTTGGTCCTAATTTGAGATACTGAGACAGAAATGTTCAAGCAGAATGTTTGTGTTATCGTTACATCCCAAATTGTTGGATCTGCATACACCTTTCAGCTGAATATTTTGTACATCTTTGAAAATGTTGGAGTCTTCTGCTTAGTGATTATAATTGAGGGTTGCCACCCTTTCTGCACAAACACATCCTTATAAATTACTGAGATGTGAAACTATAAATCAAAATGGCCACCTCTTTCGCTGAAGTTTACTTTTTTTCCCTTTAAACAATTGCAGGCTGAGAGAAATCCCACACCATTACACCATGCAGCAAAAGTATTAATAAATGCTCAGCTAGAAAATGGAGATTTTCCTCAGCAGGTAATTCTGCAGCTTCCAGTCCCTAACTCCCTGTTGCTTAAAAATGCTTGTACTGTATACGAACAAGTGCCTGGTTGTTGTTATTGAAAAGAGCGTACCCTCCTTTTACTTTTTGACTTGCAAGTTAAAAGGTTGCCAAAGCACTTGCCTCAGAGTTTTGATTTGGTTTAATTGGCTGTGCCTCTTGGATGGAGTTTGGGGCTTAAATTGACCTAAGAGCTGCATACAGTTTGGGAGAGGAAGTATGTAAATATAAACTACATTGTTCAAGAGAATCTGGTAAGTGTTGGGTATCTTTCGTGGTAGAGTTAGCTTATAAGAGTACCTGGCTATGGGAGAAAGAACTGGTGGAGGCTGGTTCAGTAAATAAGGTCAAAATTTTCATATTTCTAATGGTCTTGTTTAACAAGCCCCGCAGACAAAAGTCGGGTATTTCAGTGGAGAGGGGTAAAAAGGCGGGCTCATTATCTATAGAGTTTCAAACTGTGTGCCACACTGGCCCTCAAGAGTTTATCAGTTATTAAAAAGAAAGTTAAAGAAGTCTGCTCAAGTACAACGGTTGGTTAAGAAGATGGTATTTTGGTTTAGTGTTAATGTAGGATAATATTTGCACCAGTCGCATGGTCATCCCTTAGTACCTTTCAAATGTATTATACACAGTGTTGGAGAAACAAGGGGCGTTACATTGTTTCATGATTTTCCTCTGCTTTATGGTTTTCACTGCGTATGACAACTTTGGTGTCCTTTCTACTATACAGATTGAAAACTTGAATATGATTTATTATATTTTCTTTTAATTATTCAAACTGCACTACTAATTACATTGCTAAGGTAATAAAACGCGATAAACTGGCAGTGGAGCTGTTTTCAGATGTCAATTTTATATGTAGGTGCGCTTCTTTATGCTTGTCGCAGTGTGGAACTTAATAATCTAATTTGAAGGATACATGTCCCACCATTATAGTCACTATGATTGCGGCGCTTACTACTATTTGTTTCTTTCTAATATATATGTGGCTGGATAATTTGTTTACTTATCGACTGTCTTTATATTTCTCAGGAGATCAGCGGGGTCTTCAACAGGAATTGCATGATATCCTATTCTGCATATAGGAACATTTTCCCAATTTGGGCACTGGGAGAATATCGTTCTCGTGTACTCAAGGCTAAATAAGTGGCAGTTCCGGGGGATATCTTGCATCAGTCACTGTTTCGCGAAATGTCGACTCTTGGTTTTCTGTCCACCTTTAACACGCTAGATGCAGGATGATTAGTTAGCTAGTTTACTTTCTTTTTTCTTTAGTTATTTTGCAACTAATCATCTTTCGTGGTTCGTTTGCTCTCCTCGATAGTTTTCCTTCATTAGTTGGGAGGGAAACTGGATTGAATGTTAAGACTAATAAATTAAATCATGTTAAGGTAGGACCACCAGAATTAGAATTTGATTTACAAGTGTCTCTTATCATTGTCTCGTTTCTTTCTAAAAGCCTCTTATTCACCAGAACTGACATGTGTTATCATATCATTGCATAGTAGGCAAAGACTAACAAACACAAATTGAATCGCACTAGGGACATCCTTTTAAGTCGGATACCCAGTCTTACTAAAATAAAGAAATTATACACATTCAAACGCAATGTTCAGATTTAAGGACAATTTGCCTATTATCAGATACTGTATTTCTTAATCTTACAATTAAAAACTAAAAGCAAAAGCGAAAGGGAATAAAATCCCAAATGAATGAAGGTCCGCTGTTTTAACAATGGAAATTTTGAGGGACGTTAATATTGATAACTTGCACTATTAAAACTTGATTTTCTTGTTGATAGTGACAGCTTACTTGCAACTACCAACTCATTAAGGCAGAACTCATTTTTTCAGCGAATCCACATATGGAAACATCAAACTAGCAATATGTCCTATGTATTATCTGGTTTGCAGTTAAGAAGAAAAGGAAATTGAATGAAATGTAGATAAGCGACGTGCGTTCCAAATAGATAAGGTTAGAGAATGTTGCGTATTTCTCACATATAGCTGCCACAATGGAGCCACAGAGTAGTAACAACTAACAAAGACTGGCACACCCAATAAAAGAACTTGTACGAAGGGCAATATCTTTAAACTAGAAAAAGTTCTAGTGATCTCAAAGCAGTTCAAAAATACAGGAACATAGACAGAAAATGTAGAGAGTCCATCCACAATTGATTTGCATATTAACACAAGCTTGTCCCTGATGTTGGTTAGTACTCGAGCGTTTGCTAATGTCAGATTCAATTCAATTTCCAAAGTCTCAATCTCACATTGAAGCCTCATTCACATCTTTACTCGGAGGTTATATTTCTTACCCTCGCAACACTTTGGTAACATCGGCTAAAGCATTGCTGATTTAGTCTTCGTGAGGGTCGCATGATGCTACTGCAGCCATTTCAGTTTCGCATTCTCAGCAATAAACAGACTTCAGAACTTTCAAATGGTGTCCCTTGCTAGGGGGGACTTCCTCAACATGCTTAATAGATCTTTCAAAATCACTCCAAGATGGACGGAACATAGCAACACATTCATAGATACAATCACTAGCAATGTCACAAAGTTGCTAAGTATCGGGTTAAGATATGATTCATAACAAATTTGTACATCAAAAGAACCAACCTTTTCGCCAACTTCATCATCTGTACTTGTGTATGTTTCGCCATGTCATAAATTGATAGAGCATGGTCTCCCGATTAGATTAAGCAGTCATCCTTCCTACCTCTTAGTACTCAATCTACTGATGCATTATGTTAAAGAAAACCTACTCTAGCTGCAGGTTTGCTTAAAAAGCTCGACTTACAAGCATTATGAGAACTTATAACCTCCATAAAACTATCAACACATGCCGTCTCTGATTGCTTTGATATGGTCATATCCTTTACAGAATTTCCCCCATTAACTAAATTTGAGTACTGCTCGTTCTTGACAATTCCATGTTGATTCAACGAATAGTCATCTGACTTGGGAGGAGACCAATCATTTTCCGCTGAAACATTGGACAAAAAAATAGTTAATTCATCCAGATAGAAAAAGTAGAAATGTGTATAGCAAGAAAAGGTGCAAATTGCTTGGTTAACAATGGTGAGTTAACCTGTCCCCTTATTTTAGCAAATTCTTTTTTTCTTTTTCTGGTGACAAGTACTTTAGTACTATCTAATTGCATTAGCTACTTCCTGTTCTATGTAAACCAAGGGGTTAAGTAATTCTAAGATTTTCCAATACCATTCTTTTCTCGAAGAGCAAAAGATGTATTATAGCTTTCTAAAAACTTGGTAGAGATCTTGCATACTTCCTCATCAAGGCAAGTTCTGGATGTGTTATATCCTTCGAAACATACCTTTCATGTACCTCATGATCTCCTTTGGCTGCATGGCCTTCACCCCTTTCACTGTTCTGTTCAGAGACTCTGCCATTACCCTTCTGACTTCTGGCGGCACATTGGGACAACCTTTTGAGGGCCCTTTTGGATCACCTCCAGCCAAATGCGCCTTAAGATGTGTAATTCCTCCGGAAGAAGATATGAAACCGCAATACTTGCAAACAGCCCTCTGCCTTTTTGCATCAACTGGTGTAGCATGTTCCCAGGCAGCATCAAGTGGCCTTCCCCTTCTAAAAGATTTTTTTGACGTACGTGCTGCTAATTTAAAGGAGCAAGAGGAGAATGTACAAACAACAGCATTCAGAAATAAATCTTAACTGACGGTGGGGGTAGGTGGGGGTATTAAAATAATCAAAGGAAGAAAAAGAGCAAACAGTTTGCCTTACTAGCACAGTAACATTAACAGAAACTTGTTATAGTAAAGGGGAAATTAATAATTATCTGTGATAGAAGCACTACTAAGATAAAGAAACACAGCCATAGCAAATTGTTCCCGTATTACAAAATTTTAGCAATATGAAGATACTAGTTGCAAGAAAGGATGCCACTTCCCATATGCAGTGCAATTAAAGGTGGTCAAAAGATCGTGATCAAAAATCACGGATGTACAGCAGTGTAAAACCAACCCGGTCTTCCTCCTCTGAGATACCAGAGAGACAGGGAAACAGGAATAGGGAATATATTTAATTAAAATTAAGTAATTGGAAAGACAAATCAAACAGCAAACTGAACTAATAAACAGGCCCAGAAAAAGAGTGACAGCACTTATCAATTTTCATGGGATAATCCTTTTCAACTTTACAAGGACAATAAATTACTTTTAGATTGATACACAAAAGGAGGTCACAGGTTCAACCCTCGAAACAGCCTCTTGCATAAATGCAAAATAAGGTTGTGTACAATAGACACAATGTGGTCTGGCCCAAACCAAAAAAATGGAGTTCCGAGTCATACAGATTTTAAGCTAAGTGACAGGAAAGAAAAGGTCATCCTGAAAACACTTCAGTTCCTCTCATAACGATAAAAGTAAATTATCTTTCTGTGGAGCAAAAGACTCCTGTCAAGATGTTACAATCTTCCACATTAGAGGATATTCATAATCATCCACATTTTCAGAAACATACCTTCCATGTCAGTCCTGATATCCTCTAGCTGTGGTGCCTTCACCCCTCTTATAGTTCCTTGTAACCATTCTGTCATCACCCTTTTGACTTCTGGTGGCACATTTGGACAACCCTTTAACGAACCCGTTGGATCACCCCCACCCAGATGCGTCTTAAGATAAGTAATGCCTCCAGAGGAAGAGACAAATCCACAATACTTGCAAATTGTCCTCTGTTTCTTTCCATCTACTGGAGTAGCATGTTGCCAAGCATCATCAAGTGGCCTTCCCTTTCTAGCTGTTTTTGAGGCAGGTGCTGCTTATTTAAAGAAAAATATCTTCACTTCACAGATTTGGGGAGGATATTTCAAGACAGAGAATAAAATGGAATAAAAAACAGAGGTCATCCTAGAACTGAATAAGTGCTAAAAGCAAGTTACAAAAGCAGAGAAACTAGTAATTGAGCATGATGGAAGCGCTACAAAAGTTTAAAACAAACAATAACAAATTGGTAAGTAACCCATATTCTTGAATTTTCTGTCTTTTAAAAAAAAATGTTCAAAAGTAATCTTATCGATGTGGAGAAAAATGTCTTTTTTCTAATTTCCATTAAAAATGCTCCCATCTTTTTTCTAATTTCCATTAAAAATGCTCCCAGGCACAGTTTGCTAGGAAACTCTCTCTCCTACTTTCTAGGATTGTAGAGCAACCCTCCGGCAACCTGCTTTTGCCGGAACAACCCCTTCTTTCCTTAATTCCAAACAACTCCTACTGGTTCATTGATTCCTATTTTGCTAATTAGACAAACAGTTAGGAAATCAACAATGAAGGAAAACATTATATTTTTTGCGGTGGGGTTCAAATCATACGAGATAGAGTGACGCACAACTACTGCAGAGGAATGGTTTGAATGGACAGAACGTGGTAGGAACCTAATCAGAAGGACTACATTTAGCAGAAAGACAATGATTTGGTTGTGTGATAACATGAAAGAAGCGTCAAAGGTGAAAGGGAATTATGTGAAAAGGTGGAAAAGCAAGGATCAAATGTCAGACACATTTTGTGCAAGGAACTTCAACAGTTATGGCCGTTATATGTCCATCATTAGAGTAATAGGCAGGGGAAGATTGGTCATTATTGTCCCAGAAGCAGCATTCAATGCAGGTTGGCAGGATATTGCAATGAAGATAGAAAGGTTCATTAAAGGGGGGGTGCAGAGAAATATCTTTAATGCTTCTAAGGAGGTCGAAGAAGGACTCCAGTACTCCAACATTGTCAGGAGTCATAAATGGGTAGGTAGAGAAATGAATGATACCAGAGTTAAAGAAACTGAAGGTATCATACATATAGATGGGAACTACAAGCACAATGAGCTGTTGGGTAGATGTTTGGTAGGTTTCTTCCCAGAAGACAGTCCAGAAATGGTGACTTTGTCGGATGTTCGAAAATGGGCCTCGATCTCTTGGAAGCAAACCAAAGACATCAACATATATGAGATGGGAAAGCACAAATTCATCTTCGAATTTCCACCGAAAGCAATAGCTGACCAAGTTCTGAAAATAGAATGGTTTTGGAAGAAATTTAAAGTGAAGCTTCAATGGTGGTGTCCAACGGTGGGAGCAATTCCAACATCTGAAAGAATATCACATGCATGGATAAGGATAGTGGGGCTTCCTCTCCATTTGTGGTCTCAAAAGGTGTTCAAAGAAATTAGAGATGTCTGTGGTGGATGGGTCGAAACAGAGGAGGAAACAGAATTAAAAAACCACATGAAATGGGCAAGAATGAGGTTAAAGGAGATGGATCTTTAATTCCTAAATTGGTGAAGGTGGAATCCGAAGGAATTGTCTTCGAAATGCAGATCTGGAGTGAGCTGCCGGCGAGAACCACTGCTGTTGAAGACGAAGAAGATAAAAGCATGGACCAGCGGTTAATAAAGTACAACCAAAGTACTGAGTGAGGGGCTCGAGGTTTTAAAGTTATGACAGGTCATGAGTGTATCTGGTCTAAACCTAGTACATCATGTGACTTTTTAACTTATAATAACAAGACCATTCAGACCAATGTTATAAAGAAGTTGGGCCCTGACTTTTGGCCCAAACAATTTCAGAAGAGAAGGTTTTTAACAAGCCCACACCAAGGTCCAGAACTGACCCCTAAAGAAGAATTAAAAGCCATCCAGTCCAAGACTTTAAAGGGGAGAGGAAACTATAGCCCTGGTGGAGAAATTAAAAGACGAGCAGCAATGAAAGAACAGAAGGAGAGCAAGAAAAGGAGAGGGAAGGCGAGGAAGAAGGAAGAGAACAGATGATATTGATGGAGGAAAATGAAATAGTAACCAAGGCAGGGAATAAAGGAACAACAGAAGAAAATGAGAAGTGCAGCAACATGCACATGCAAGAAGCAGATACAGATAGGTGCGATGCATGGGCAATTGAAGAAGCAGTGCCCTTAAACCAGCAGATTTTAGAACCTGAAGAAGACCTAGAGTTTGAAGCATCTATTTGGGTGCACCAGAACATCATTAAACTCAGCAAAGAATTTGGGCTGGATTTTAATGGTTGTGAAAGAGAAGCTTTGGAAATGTTCATGAAAATTGACAATAGAAGACAAATAAATAAAGGGAAAGAAGTATCACCAGTGAACCACACCAAGGAAAAAGGGATTCAAAGAACTAAAAGGCCTAGAAATAGGAAGCAATTTCAAGAGCAATGGAACAAGAAGTAGAGGGGGAAGCATTATCAGCCAGAATTAATGATAGTAAACATATTATCATGGAATGTGAGGGGTAGAATAGGATGAGGAAAAGGAGAGTTATTAAAAGCATGCTACTTAAGTGGAAAGCAGAAATAGTTTGCTTTCAAGAATCTAAAATTGAAGGGGATATTAGGGAGATAATTAGAGATCTTTGGGGTCACAAGTGGGTGAAATACACTCAATTGGAGGCTAGTGGGACAAGAGGGGGAATTTAGTAATGTGGTATGGTAGAGTTTGGGAGGGGGAAGTATGTGAGGTAGGGGTTCATAAACTTATATGTAAATTCTTAGGCAAGACCCAGGATTATATATGGCATCTATCATCTGTATATGCTCCTATTGATAGAAGAAGCAGGGAAGAAGTATGGTGGGAGTTGGCAGGGGTTAGGGGTCTCTTTACTGGACCATGGGTGGTGTGTGGGGATTTTAATATTGTGAGATATCCATCGGAAAAAAAGAATTGCACCAGAATCTCTAGAGGAATGCTGGATTTCTCAAACTTTATTGAAAACATGGAGTTGGTTGATATTCAGTTAGCAGGGGGACTTCACATGGAGAAAAAGGGAGAGGCATGCTACTGCAGCTAGATTGGATAGATTTTTGATTTCTTCTGACTGGAATGAAGATTATAGAAACATTAAACAACAGGTGATGCAAAGGGTGAATTCAGATCACTTCCCATTGAGCAGGAAGCTTGGAACCAGTCAAATCATATTTCAAATTTGAAAATTGGTGGTTACATACTGAGGGATTTAAAGAGAGAATTGAAGAATGGTGGAAGTCTT
Organism: Nicotiana knightiana; assembly: GCA_005239525.1. NCBI lineage: Eukaryota > Viridiplantae > Streptophyta > Magnoliopsida > Solanales > Solanaceae > Nicotiana > Nicotiana knightiana. The sequence continues at coordinate 9,125 of ML400445.1, read as the reverse complement.
TCAACTGTGAGGGGAGGCCAGACTTTATATTGGTCTCTAAACTCCAAGCACTGAAAAACAAGCTCAAGGAATGGAGCAGAACCTTACAAGGCAACCTAGCTCAAGAGAAGGCAAGTGTCCTCAGCCAACTTGCAGAACTGGAAGGAATACATGAACAAAGGAGTCTGACTGAAGAAGAGATCCTCTCAAAGAACTCTCTATCACTGGAGTTTGAGGAAACTGCTAGCAATGAAGAAATAGCATGGAGGCAGAGGTCCAGGGCTATATGGTTAAAAGAGGGAGACAGAAACACCAGGTTCTTTCACAGAACAGCTAATGCTCACAGAAGATATAACAACATAGACCAATTGTTGGTAGAAGGGGAGACTATGCAGTCTCCAGAAGACATCAAAACGGAGGTTATCAGATACTATAAGTTGTTGTACACAGAAGAAGAAGAATGGAGGCCAACCGGGCTTAATAGGATCAACCAAATGATCACAGAAGAGGACAAATTAATGTTGCAAAGCCCATTTGGAGAACATGAAATATGGGATAGCGTCAAGGCATGTGCAGAGGACAAAGCACCAGGACCAGATGGCTTCTCAATGGCTTTCTTCAACAACTGCTGGGAGGTGGTAAAAAAAGAAGTTGTAGCAGCTATCCAGAACTTCTATGAGCAAGGTGTATTTGAAAAAAGCATGAATGCCACCTTTGTGGCTTTGATTCCTAAGAAGGTGGGGGCCAAAGAGTTAAAAGATTTCAGACCCATAAGTCTGATTAGTAGCATTTATAAGATCTTTACAAACTACTGACTGAAAGACTAAAGAAGGTGGTCAACAAACTGGTGGGTGATCAACAAATGGCATTCATTAGGGGAAGACAGATTATGGATGCTGGTCTGATAGCCAATGAGTGCATAGACACAAGAATTTCAAGCAAAGCTCCTGGGATCCTATGTAAGCTAGATATAGAGAAGGCATATGATCATTTGAACTGGAGGTACCTTCTTGACATTCTAAGGAGGATGGGATTTGGAGGAAGATGGACTAGCTGGATAGCATACTGTATATCTACTGTGAGCTTCTCAGTCCTTATCGATGGAGCTCCAGTTGGATTTTTCCCTTCAATGAGGGGGCTTAGGCAAGGGGACCCTCTCTCCCCTTTTCTATTTATCATAGCCATGGAGGGGTTGAATGAAATGCTGAAGATAGCACAGACAAATAGCTGGATCAGGGGTTTTAAAATGACCAATAGAGTAGACAGCAAGAGAAGGATCTCCCACTTACAATATGCAGATGACACTTTGGTTTTCTGTGAAGCAGAAAGAGAGCAAGTGAAAGTCCTAAGGGTGATATTCATCCTGTTTGAAGCCACTTCTGGATTGCACATTAACTCGCAAAAAAGTTTTATTTACCCAGTTAATGAGGTTACAGATTTACAAAATCTGGCCAATGTTTTGGAGGGGAAGGTGGGGGAACTACCTACAGTATATCTGGGGATGCCTTTGGGAGCCAAGAGTAAATCAAAAGGGATATGGAATAAAATGTGAAAAGAAGCTGACAAATTGGAAGAATCAATATCTGTCAATGGGAGGGAGGTTGATCTTGATTAATTCTGTTCTTGATGCCATGCCTACATACATGATGTCTTTATTCCCAATGCCAGCTAGTGTAGTAAACAGAATTGATGCTTTAAGAAGGAACTTTCTATGGGAAGGTAACTCTGCGAAGAAGAAGTACCACCTGGTTAAGTGGGGTGACCTAATTACAAGCAAGAAAACAGGGGGTTTAAGGATCAAAAATCTGAAAATACAGAACCAGAGCTTGATGATGAAGTGGCTGTGGAAATTTGCTGCAGATGAGCAAACATTATGGACAGAAGTGATTAAGGAAAAATATGCAAAGGAAGGAAGCTGGACAAGCAAAGCAGTAAGAACACCATATGGAGTCGGTCTGTGGAGATCAATCAGGAACCTATGGCCAAAATTAGTTAACAAGGCAAAGTTCCAAGTTGGAAATGGTAGGAAGATCTCATTGTGGGAGGACAACTGGCTAGGACAAGGACCATTGAAGGTCCTCTTCCCTGATATCTTTAGCTTGTGTCAACAACAGAATGCAACAATAGAAGAGGTATGGACAGACCAAGGATGGAATCTCACATTCAGAAGACTGTTAAATGATTGGGAGATTGACAGAGTGGTGGAATTCTACAGTTCCCTGCAGCAGTTTAGTGGCATCAGATCAAACCAAGACCAAGACATGATCAATTGGCAAGGCAACAGTCAAGTGAAATTCTCGGTTAAGGATGCTTATAAGGAGTTCAATTTATCCAATAATCAGGTGGAGTGCTGGCCATGGAAGGTGATATGGAAAGTAAAAATTCCATACAACGTGGCATGTTTCACATGGTTACTGGCAAGAGAAGTTGTCCTAACTCATGACAGCCTAACAAGAAGAGGATTCCAATTGTGTTCCAAATGTTATCTATGTGAACTGTGAAGAGGAGGCAGAAACAATTAACCATCTCTTTCTGCATTGCAAGTTCACCACCCAGATATGGAGAATTTTCATTAGTCTAAAAGGAATCCAATGGGCAATGCCAGGAAGAGTCTGTGATACTCTAGCAAGCTGGAGTAAAGAGGGTTCACTATCTACAGAAAGGGAGAGATGGAGAATTGTCCCAGCATGCATATGGTGGACAGTGTGGGAAGAAAGGAATCAAAGATGTTTTGAAGACAAGTCTAGCAACATTCAGAAGATTAAGATGAAATGTTTAGCTCTTTTTTACTTTTGGTGTAAAGGGAAGCTTTTGGAGGATCACGAATCCATTTTAGATGTATTAGAGTCCTTGTAAGATGACCAAGGACTAGGACTGTCTCTTTTTTTTTTGCAAGGGTAGTCCCTTTGTAATTATGGGTGACTTCACAATTTTAGTGAAGTCTTATATCAATATACAACTATGTTACCTTTTTCAAAAAAAAAAAGTAATCTTATCGATGTTGCACCGAAGGTGTTAATATACGATAATATATACAAAACCCTAAAAATCCCAAAATTTATAAAAATTTCATAACCTACTATCCATGCAGACTGGGGTATTCATGCTACACGCCTACACATTTTTGACTTTGAACATGGATTTTCAACTCCCTCAAGTAGGAGGAGACCAACTCTTTATGACAGGGTGCCAGTGCAATTTAAAGGGTTAGTAATCTTTTATCAGGAGAAAAGGTTGGTAAAAACAATCAAAAGTAAAACACAAGGCTTATAAGGCACACATTCAACACTATGCCTAAAACAAACTTTTCTATTCCCCTCCGAGATAGAGTCAGAAAGAAACACAAGAACAAGAAAAGGACAAGAATGTCAATACTGTTTCATGGAGATTTCTTTCAACTTCACATGGACAATCAATGAAGTACCGTAGATTCATATAGAAATGGAAAATGATAAGAAAGTTGGGGCATTTTTTAGGCCACATCTTTCTGAAACATTACCATTAGGCATTAGTCCTCCATGATCTAATTTTCTTTCTAACATTTTGGATTGACAGGAAGCTTTCTTGCTGTGAGATTCTGGCCCCCACACCCAATAGCAACAACGAATGTGCTAAACTATTAGCAGGAGTAGAAAACTGTGGCAGCAGAACGGTTGGTCAAACTAGTGGTATTTAGTACATTACTGGCCACGGACACATTATTTGTTTACTTCTAACTGCGCTTCTTCCTTTTAGAAAGAGGGAAAAGGACGATCAAGATCTGACTTAAATACCGGAGCGTTGCGGCAAACTCCTGATTTCTAGTGAACTAAATCACATCGATGAAATGTCATTTTCAATTAGCTATGTTACAAATGTATTGAGTGATTAGTGAGCTCTCGTCGTGACTAAATGATCTCGTGCATGCTCCATTGGCCTTTAAAAGTCCTATATGATATTTTCTCACAGAGAAGCTTCCAACCATTTAGATCTTCAGTTCTGCTTTTACATCGTCTATCAATTTCTACTAGCTTTTTATTACTACATGTTTTACTACTTCGCACTTTCNTGATAGCCAATGAGTGCATAGACACAAGAATTTCAAGCAAAGCTCCTGGGATCCTATGTAAGCTAGATATAGAGAAGGCATATGATCATTTGAACTGGAGGTACCTTCTTGACATTCTAAGGAGGATGGGATTTGGAGGAAGATGGACTAGCTGGATAGCATACTGTATATCTACTGTGAGCTTCTCAGTCCTTATCAATGGAGCTCCAGTTGGATTTTTCCCTTCAATAAGGGGGCTTAGGCAAGGGGACCCTCTCTCCCCTTTTCTATTTATCATAGCCATGGAGGGGTTGAATGAAATGCTGAAGATAGCACAGACAAATAGCTGGTAGGGGTTTTAAAATGACCAATAGAGCAGACAGCAACAGAAGGATCTCCCACTTACAATATGCAGATGACACTTTGGTTTTTTGTGATATTCATCATGTTTGAAGCCACTTCTGGATTGCACATTAACTGNGAATGCAACAATAGAAGAGGTATGGACAGACCAAGGATGGAATCTCACATTCAGAAGACTGTTAAATGATTGGGAGATTGACAGAGTGGTGGAATTCTACAGTTCCCTGCAGCAGTTTAGTGGCATCAGATCAAACCAAGACCAAGACATGATCAATTGGCAAGGCAACAGTCAAGTGAAATTCTCGGTTAAGGATGCTTATAAGGAGTTCAATTTATCCAATAATCAGGTGGAGTGCTGGCCATGGAAGGTGATATGGAAAGTAAAAATTCCATACAACGTGGCATGTTTCACATGGTTACTGGCAAGAGAAGTTGTCCTAACTCATGACAGCCTAACAAGAAGAGGATTCCAATTGTGTTCCAAATGTTATCTATGTGAACTGTGAAGAGGAGGCAGAAACAATTAACCATCTCTTTCTGCATTGCAAGTTCACCACCCAGATATGGAGAATTTTCATTAGTCTAAAAGGAATCCAATGGGCAATGCCAGGAAGAGTCTGTGATACTCTAGCAAGCTGGAGTAAAGAGGGTTCACTATCTACAGAAAGGGAGAGATGGAGAATTGTCCCAGCATGCATATGGTGGACAGTGTGGGAAGAAAGGAATCAAAGATGTTTTGAAGACAAGTCTAGCAACATTCAGAAGATTAAGATGAAATGTTTAGCTCTTTTTTACTTTTGGTGTAAAGGGAAGCTTTTGGAGGATCACGAATCCATTTTAGATGTATTAGAGTCCTTGTAAGATGACCAAGGACTAGGACTGTCTCTTTTTTTTTTGCAAGGGTAGTCCCTTTGTAATTATGGGTGACTTCACAATTTTAGTGAAGTCTTATATCAATATACAACTATGTTACCTTTTTCAAAAAAAAAAAGTAATCTTATCGATGTTGCACCGAAGGTGTTAATATACGATAATATATACAAAACCCTAAAAATCCCAAAATTTATAAAAATTTCATAACCTACTATCCATGCAGACTGGGGTATTCATGCTACACGCCTACACATTTTTGACTTTGAACATGGATTTTCAACTCCCTCAAGTAGGAGGAGACCAACTCTTTATGACAGGGTGCCAGTGCAATTTAAAGGGTTAGTAATCTTTTATCAGGAGAAAAGGTTGGTAAAAACAATCAAAAGTAAAACACAAGGCTTATAAGGCACACATTCAACACTATGCCTAAAACAAACTTTTCTATTCCCCTCCGAGATAGAGTCAGAAAGAAACACAAGAACAAGAAAAGGACAAGAATGTCAATACTGTTTCATGGAGATTTCTTTCAACTTCACATGGACAATCAATGAAGTACCGTAGATTCATATAGAAATGGAAAATGATAAGAAAGTTGGGGCATTTTTTAGGCCACATCTTTCTGAAACATTACCATTAGGCATTAGTCCTCCATGATCTAATTTTCTTTCTAACATTTTGGATTGACAGGAAGCTTTCTTGCTGTGAGATTCTGGCCCCCACACCCAATAGCAACAACGAATGTGCTAAACTATTAGCAGGAGTAGAAAACTGTGGCAGCAGAACGGTTGGTCAAACTAGTGGTATTTAGTACATTACTGGCCACGGACACATTATTTGTTTACTTCTAACTGCGCTTCTTCCTTTTAGAAAGAGGGAAAAGGACGATCAAGATCTGACTTAAATACCGGAGCGTTGCGGCAAACTCCTGATTTCTAGTGAACTAAATCACATCGATGAAATGTCATTTTCAATTAGCTATGTTACAAATGTATTGAGTGATTAGTGAGCTCTCGTCGTGACTAAATGATCTCGTGCATGCTCCATTGGCCTTTAAAAGTCCTATATGATATTTTCTCACAGAGAAGCTTCCAACCATTTAGATCTTCAGTTCTGCTTTTACATCGTCTATCAATTTCTACTAGCTTTTTATTACTACATGTTTTACTACTTCGCACTTTCTCAAAACTAGATTTCGGTGTAGGGAAAAGGGGAATGTCGGAATTCAGAAGATTGAGAACTTAATGCGGATAAGTACCACAGGAAACACTAACAAAGATCTGATGAGTCACACTTGCAAGCATTTTTCATTGTGAAGGACAAGAACTACATGTCACCTCAAGATGGCCCTAAGTTTTCAAACTATAAAATGACCATAACTTCAGAGGATGAGGTGATCAGTTTTGCAATGATAACTGAAAAGATCAAATCAGAAAAGAATTTTTTTTTAATAAAGGTAATAAATGAATTAAAACATCTTTCTGAACAATAGTGCGCAACATGTCCCATAGTAATATATATCTTTAAACTTCAGTTTAACCGCTAGCATCTTCAAAAATATTTTCCTTTCAAGTGTATGTACACAGAGCAAATAAATATAGCTGAAATCCACATTATCTATATATGTTGATGAAGGTGATATGTGTTATCATGCATGGGTGAGAGCAAGCAACCAACAAGTTTAGTTACTCAAAGACTTACAAGGGTCTTTCATATTGGAGAATTCATTGCAACTTCCATCCTTCCCAATGACGACATCATTAGCTAACTTTGGGATTGAAGCTTGTGTCACTCGGGTATTATAAATGAAACAATCATCGGATGAGTGTTGAGGAGGAGCTTGTCTTCCATTGAAAACGCCCCATAGATATAATTGACCCTCAAATCCTGCAAATTTTGTGTGGTTAGTTTAAACATGTAAAGAAGCTTGTAGGCATTCAAGACTTTAGGATGGTAACAATTACTCTGATGCTTCTCTGGCAGTTGAGCAGAGGTAAAAATAAGGAGTTCAGAATCACCAACCAAGGCTTTTAAAGCAAAGTCGTAGTGTCTTAAATTGTACAGCAGATTGTCGAAAACCTGATCATCTCTGAAACACAAAATCATACCAAGATTAGAGGTGGTACAACAGGTAAAGCAGAGATATAGGCTAGGTTGGTTACCGCACCTGCCTTTAACTGAAAAGAAATAAATGGCAATATTATCATCAATCAGTTTAGAAGTTTTAAAACTCTTAGGCCAGACATCCAGCCTGGGAAGCAATTCAAAACACAGAACCTCCGCCATCTCTTTAGCTGCCAGCCATACTTTTGTGCATGCTTTACTTGATAGATGGGCCGTAAGATTCAAACTCACTTTCGGATGGGAGATCATGAAACTACCCCTGTGACATGAGAATAACCAGATTTTATACATAGAACTGAATAAGAACTAGTTGCAGCCTCCTCCAAAAGAGGTGAGAGGTAGGATGGAGAAATAATGATAAAGTAGTAGGGTTTGCAGTGTACCGCCATATGGTATCAGCAATAGGTTTTGCAGCCATGTCACAATTGTGAGCTGAGAGCACTAATCTTTACCAAGCAAAATTTCTTTCTTTCGATCTGTAAAGATTTTCTTTTTTCACTTCAACAAGCTTTCATCAGATGTCAACCATCTGTACTTAACACCATAAAGAGAAAAGGTCAACCATAATACAATTACAATCTCCCCATCCTCATCTTTCTCTCCTTAATCCCGTATGTGATTGTTAATATGCATAAGCTTCGATTGATCAACTAATTTACTAAACCCAAGGCAAGAGAGTTAATCTCAGCTACCATAGCAAACAATGTTCTTTTATTTTCTTTATATAAAGTAATCACAAAAACTAGGAGTATGTTATACTGTCATCTTTCCTCTCTAAACATGTCGGCTTTATTTATATGGTAAACAGAAATATATATATATATATATATATATATATATATTATATATATATAGAGAGAGAGAGAGAGAGACTAACACTACTATTGCAACTTCAACATCAGCTATTTGAAGAATAAAAAGTTTTGTCCATTGTCAACAACAATTCTGCTTTAGTCCAAATAAATTGGAGTCGGCTATATGAATCCCAACTGACCATATTACTCCATATAAACTCATCTCAGATTATACAGAACAAAATGCTTTTGCCACTGTCCAAAGGAACAAAAGTCTTCTATTGCTTTTTTCTGGTTAAACTTGACTAAATTTCAAGATGGTCTCTGTTTACATAAATTTAAAATGAAATATTCAACTTATAGATTTTTTCTTTGTTTAGATTAAAAGATGTTTTCTGCCCCCCAAAAAAAAAAATGATTTAAGGCTCAAAACTTAAAGAAGACAGCCGGTTGAGATAAAGGTAAAGCAAAAGAAGAAGACTAAACATTTTCTTCAGTAGTAACAAAAAGGCCCAAAATAGCATATATCAAGTATACTCTTGCGAATGAAAGTAGAAGATCACCAATCTATGATATTTTGTCCCTTGTTTTCCTTTTCCAAAATCTAAGTCATGAAACCCATTTACTTCTATATTTTTATTTTCTTCTTCCTCTATGCATTGCATAATTATACTATAAAAAAAAAAAAAGGAAAATGATCTGGATGGTTGAAGGAACTAAAAAAAAACATAAGCTTGTATTATTAAAAAGAAGATAAAATTTTCACCTGATTGTTAAGAAAGAAGTTGTCCAACCGATGATGAACTGAGGAACTGGGTGAGTTTTGGGGGTTATAGGGTTTCGAAAATCATTGCATAAAATAAAAGGGGTTTCAGTAATCTGTAGACAAATACACCAAATTTCCCAATTACCACCCGTAGTGGCGATGAGGCCTCCCTAATCCCCCCACCCCTCACCCTCCACCCCCA
>ML400444.1:41312-95752 GCA_005239525.1 Nicotiana knightiana | reverse complement strand
GAGGACGAATTTGGGAGCAAATACACACACAAGATCATTGAAGGAGCAAGGATTATCAGTTTTCTTCATTTTTATTCGAGTATTTTCAATTCATGCACACTTATGCAATTGTTTGATCATAGCATGAGTGGCTAAACACCCATTGTTCTGGGGTTGTGGTTTAGCCATGAATATTGTTATTCAACATTAATTTAACTTTGAATATAGTTTACTCAATATATGGTTGTTTCTTCAATTCTGTGTTTAATTGCTTAATTGTCTGGCCATCAATTAGGTTCTATATACTATCTATGTTATGCTTGGGAAAGCCGTATGTAGATTAGAGAAGAATTGAAGAGAGTACGATCTCAACCCTTCAGGGGAGCGGATTTGTGGTTAGGATAGGAATATACCTAGTCACCGTGCTTAATTAAACATCGTAATCTTAGTGCGTTCTAATAGATTAATTCCATAGGAATATAGGCGTTAATCTATTGAGAATAGGTGAGGAGTGCTTCGGGAGAAGGCTATGAGAGCATTTATCAATTAATTAGCAAGCATGAGTGAATTATATGAAAGGAAAAGTTAATTGGAATGCAATATGAGTGGTGAATAAATCACAACCCTGGAATATTTGTCTCTACTGAATACATCACAATAATTCTTGTCACTTGATAATTAGTTATTTCATAGAATTTTAGTATAGAATAGTATATCCCTGATTTTATATTGGCTTGGTTAAATAACGATTAGAGTGATTTAGCAAGTAGTTTACACAAGTCCTTGTGGGTACGATATCTGGACTTAAATTCCTGTATTACTTGTCGACCACGTACACTTGCGTGTGCATTGGGAAATCAACCAACACCATAATACCACGATTCTCAACCCAGACTCACCATACGAGTCCCAAGAATAAAACGTACCGTCTAAAGCTCGTAAGCCGCTGAATACTCTCTCAAATATCCCCTAAAGCACCACATTAAAAATACTTACCCTGAAGAGACTTCCTGCAAATCTAAAGCCATTACCTTCACTTTCCTGATATTGATAAAACTCCATGATAATGTAGAAAATGCCATAAGTCTTGACACCCTCTAACGTAAAACTCAATTGCACTGACCAATTAGACAGAATCGACCTGGCCCATTTGCACACAAACATACTAGGAAAGTAATCCACTCACTTGAAGCCACAAGCAAGTTCATACACTGCACACACTACACATTTTACAATTACCACTCAATCATTCTATAAAACCTATTTACCCAATAGAGTACATTACGACCTATATCGAAGAAGTTTTCATTACTCGAGTCATTCCCAGACACCTCAAGTGCAGGTCATAACTGATTTAGCAATATACCTCGAACTGAAACCAATACAACACATAATCGTGTAATCAACTTATCATTAACAGACTCCCCCACTTGGCTCAAAGCCAATGCTCAAGACAACCAATAACTCACAACGCCCATAATAACACAACTCGACTAATAACTCAAGTCATCTGCAAATCTTACATTCGCCATTGTAATAGTCATGCCAAATTCCACAAGTGATCTAAGCTCAAATTACAACATATATCATTTACTGGTAGAAGAGAACTTACTACAGAACAACATAAGGATCACACACCCCAGGACAACCCGCAGGAGATACCCCTACCTGCTTAGTCTCAAACTGATATCTCCCTATACACTTCCGAAGACCATAATTACCACGCAATCACTACACCCTTCTACATCTAAACAAAACTAACGCCTACCCTCGAGGCATCATAATACGCGGTATAAGATCCTGAAGCTGATGGCAGAACTAACACTGGAGCGGTGGTCAAAGAAATCTTGAGCTTCTGGAAGCTCTACCCACACACGTCTGACCACATGGATACCCTCACTGGACACCGCGTGTCCTAAGAATGCTACTGAACTGAGCCAAAATTCATACTTGGAGAGCCTTGTATAGAGCTTCTCCTCCCTGAATCCTTATAATGTCGTCCTCAAATAATGAGTATGCTACCCCTGGCTACGCGTATACGCCAGGATTCCATCAATGAATACAATAACAAAGGAGTGAAATTACTACTGGAATACTCCGTTAATCAAATATATGAACGATACTGTGGCAATGATCAGCCCAAAAGACATCACCAGGAACTCATAACACAATAGAAGGATCCGCTTCACTCCACAACTGAACAACATAAGAGGTCTTCCCATAAACTCACGACTCGAAGCCATATACCAAACCGAGATAGAAATCAAACACTCGATAGTTCTTGCCACATTTCCAGCCAATCCTTTTGTCACAAATCCAAAGTCAAAACACATCTAACCATCAAATCACACTCATCACATAGACATCCAGTCACAAGGTCCCGTCAACAAGGACACCAACGGACATATAAGTCCCCAAATGCACGGCCCACATAATCGAAATATTAGCATTGAAGCCTCAGAATGAATCTGGCCTCAAGTCCTCCAGACTAGCCCATTACCAACATTCCAAAAGTCACATCTCATCCATGAAAGTCACAAGTCGTTGATGCACAGCTGATACCAAGCGCTCTCGTGCGCGTTCGAATACATGGAAGGAATTCACTATACCAACTTGTCATGACCCCAACTACAAAATGGCCGTGATGGCGCCTGGCATGATACTAGGCTAGCCAATTCACTAAAAATAATAAAAAGATTTTCCATTTAATACATCAAATATCCGAATTTTTCATAATAATTATGTTTCTTAAGCATTTCAAAACAATAAAAATGATTAGAACATCTAAACACAGCCCCAACATCCCTAGTCAACCGTCATGAGAATCTAAGAAGTGATACAGTCTAATACAAATCCTCTACTACAACAAGTCTGGGAATGTAAAGTAAAATAACCCAGTAGGAATGAGAAAGAGTAGGCCGCGGACGCCGAGCAACTGCCTCGCAATCTCCGAACAATGCTCCAAATAGGGTAGCTCAACTATCGCTCTGCCACGGTTCCTGAATCTGCACACAAGGTGCATGGAGTAAGGTGAGTACGCCAACTAAGTAAGTAACCAAAGTATCTAAAAACTTGAGTGCATTGACGAGAATTTAAACTTTATAGTTTCATAAAAATAAATACCAGTAAAGGTAATAGATCAAGTCAAGAGACCACATTTACCAAGCTTTCACAACACTCCAGTTTTTCCGTTTTAAACTTGTATAAAACATTAGTAAACATTTATCAAGAGGCTCACTGTAAGGAAAAGTGAAAACAGTAGTTTCATAAAAATATCAGCCACTCGAGCACAGTGTCACTCACAAATAAAATCTCTCGGGCAAGCCTCTTAGTCACTCGTGACTCTACTCTCATAAGTCAATGCTTACACTCAGCACTCTCACTCATTAGGTACCATAGAACAACTGTTATGGCGTGCAGCCTGATCCAATACATACATATATATATATATATATATATATATATATGTATATATATTGCAGAGGCATGCAGCCCGATCCATATAACATACGCTACGGCGTGCAACCCGATCCATATAATAGTCGACTACGCTCACTAGGGGGTGTATAGACTCCTGGAGGAGCTCCTTCAGCCCAAGCGCTATATCGCAGCGGCGTGCAACCCGAACCAATATATATATTATTGCAGCGTGCATCTTGACCCATATATAATGTATATTTCTGCGGCGTACAGCCCGATCCATATATAATATATGTATTTTTGCAGCGTGCAGCCCGATCCATATATAATATATTGTTGCGGTGTGCAGCCCGATCCATATGTAAAATATATCATATATACTGTTGTGGTGTGCAGCCCGATCCATATCTATCCTCACATACTCGGCGCTCGGCCTCACTCAGTCATCCTCACAAGCCACTAGGGCAATTCATCTCAACTCGCGGGACTCAGCCCAAAATACTTCTCAGCGTTTCAAAACAATGTGATAACAATGAAATAACAACAAGTGGTAAACTTAACTGAGTTCACAGATGTTCTATAAGGATAGTGTGAGAATAGTGTAAAAGTACCTCTGGGTGTCTAAACAGGTCTGCACAAGGCCCCAAACATGGCTCACAGCCCATAAACGAGTATAAATTTCTAAAATACAGGATGTCGTAAGGTTTCAAATCGAATACGTGGCTTAATAGTCGCTACAGGACGGACCAAGTCACAATCCCTATCGGTGCATGCTCACACGCTCGTCACCTAGTATGTGCGTCACCTCATTTACCAAAACAATATAAAATGTTGGGGTTTCATACCCTCAGGTTTAGAATTACAATCATTACTTACCTCAAAACAGCCCAAAAGCTACTCCGCGATGCTCTTGCCCCTCGAAATCGGCTCCCAAATGCTCCTAGTCTCAAGAACTCTACTGAATATCTCTTCAATCTCCACCTTCTCCCGAGCTCTCAAATGAGTTTTTTGCAAAAAAAGTCCAAACCCTCATTTTGATATTTAAAATATTATGCCCAGCTGCCCTTCCTCAGTGAGTTCACGACCAGCTCTATACGATCGCATAGAGCAATTCCATCACCTCACTGCCACTCCAAGTCCTTCTACGGGAACACAAGGGTCTCCATGCGAACGCAGTGACCAAAACCGCTCACTCTACGTGATCACACTCCTACCTTCGCGATCGCGATTCACAAAATCCTCCTAGACTGAACTTACTCTACGCGATCGCGGATGAACTCACGCGATCGCAATGAACAAACCACTGCTACTAAAACACTAGAAAACCAGCAATCTCCCAAAGACCAATATTGCCCATTTGATCATCCGAAATACACCCAAGGCCCCCGGGACCTCCACCAACCCTACCAACATATCCCATAACATCATTCAAACTTAGTCAAACCCTTGAAACACTAAAATCAACGCAAAAACATTAAAGTCACATCAAATTCAAGCCTATGAACTTTGAGATTTCTAAATTCCACCAACGATGCCGAAACCATCCAAAATACCCCCAATTGACCTGAAAATTTGCACACATATCCAAAATGGCGTTAGGAACCTGTTCCAACTTCCAGAAATCCATTCTGAACCAGATAGCCTATTTTCCACTACTGACCAGAACTCGTCAAAAACTAACCTTTACTAATTCAATCCTAATTCTACACCGGACATCAAAACCACATTCCAAACACACTCCTAAGTCAAAAATCACCTAACTAAGCTATCCGAACCACAAAATTTACATCCCGATGTCGTTTACCAATAAGTCAACTACCGGTTGACTTTTCCAACTATTGAACCAAGATAAGAGGCTAAGTGTCTCATTTCTCTCCAAAAATCGCTCTGAACCCGAGCCAACCAATCTATCACAACATGATGAAGCTGAACCACATATAATGAAGCAGAAACGGGGGAAACAGGGCTAAACTCTTAGAACGACCGACCGAATCGTTACATTGGGGCATTTCTATGTCCTTATGGATTCCACATATCTTTATCAGGATGGTGAAGGTAATGGATTTAGACTCGCGAGAAGTCTCTTCAGAGTATGAATTGAGCTATGTTACTTTTGGGATGCTTAAGAGAACATTCAGCGGCTTATGAGCCTTAGGGCGGTGTGGTTTATCCAAGGGTCTCTCGTGGTGAGTTTTGGTTGAAGATTATGGTATTATAGAAAGGAGAAGAATTAATTTGAAGCTAATTCAGAAGGAATTCAGAGAAATTGGACAGCTGGGTAGTAGGTTGGATTGACATGGTAATGGGTCAGATCAGTACGTTGCATGCTTATGATGTGGTGAGTTTCTGCACGTGATTCGTGGCAATGCTCTTGGGTTTTTTGATGGCCTGTGTAGCTTAGTTGAGTTAGAGAGATTCAGTCCTGACGGTCTGGTTAAGTGCAATGGGTTTCATAGGGTTCTAGTTAGTCTGTACCACAGTTTGAGATGTATATTTCCTACTGGTGCGTGGGGCGTGTGGCATATTGTTATTTTCTCCAAGATGAAAGCTAATGGAAAGTTCTTAGCTAATTGAGTATGTAGTTTCTTACGACTCAGAGTGGATTTTGAGATTTGTTGTACCTTTCATATGGTGGAATAATGGGTGTGATGTGTGGTGTAGTATTGAGATTTGCAGGTGCAAGGTCACAATGCAGTTTTGAAAGGAAGGTCCTGAATTGTTAGGCAGCATGGCCGGTCTTAGATGACCAGATAGATGATATTACTTCTAGATATGGCTTGATGAAGGTGTAAGTTTCAGAAAGGGCATTTTCTTGTTATTTATGGATGCTTCATTGGTGTGGCGGCACCCTCCTAGTTGGTCAGCTACGGATTATAGGGGTATTTCTCATGGTATGATCATGTATTGGAGAAATATTAGACATTCAGGCGGCAGAGTTGAGATCAGTTATGGTGATTCATGTGCTCTATGGATTTGGAGACTGGGAACTTTGATGAGTTGATGATATCATAGTTGTGGGCTGGGGAGACATAGACAAGGTTAGTCAAAGGTTAATATGTGTTGTGATTCAGTCATTGTGGACCTTCAGAGGGTTATTTGTCTATTGTGGATGACCGGATTGATTTGGGGTTCATTAGTAGGCCCAATTGGGTTAGGTGTTATTCATCGGGTCGGATTTGTTGACTCAGAACTGCTATTGTTGAGGGATGTGCCATTCAAAATTTCTATTAAGTTTATTCGTGCCCTGAAATGATTTTTGAGTTACCCTTCTATGTTACGAGGAGTTGTGATTCGTTGGTTTTAGGCACACATGGTGCGGTTCTATTGTGGTCTTATAATGGAGTTTGAATGAGAGGAGTAATCGGGTATTGCATGATTGATGGCGTATTGATTATGTTCTTTCAGGTATTGCGTGGCATCATATCGTCTGATTCACTGCGGTTAGTGTAATGCACTTGGGTACTTGATGTCGAATTTCGCGTGGTTATTTAATTTTGAGCAAGGCGGAGCGAGGTATATAGCATGGACCAGCGTTTGGATGGGGTCACGCATTCCAGCGAAGTTATGTTGAGATATGATCCTTTGTGTTGGATTCGTGTGTTTTGGTTCTCCGGTATGTGCTAGGATCTTAGCATGGTGTTCTGATGGTACCTGTTGAGCTGGCAGAATAATCCTCTTGTTTGAGGCATTTTCAAGGTTGAGTACATTTGGAATGTTGCTATTTGGTGCACGGGTTGCACGGGTCGTGGCTTTAAGCTGCATTGATGTGTCATTTCACTGGAGTGATTATGTTAGATGGGATGAGGTCATCGTACCTAGAATGGGTACTATCGGGATCTGGTTGCAGTATATTGGAAGGATATTAATGTTAAACGGCTTAGAAATTTGCTATAGTTCCTATCGAAGGAGAGGGAGTTCCACAACTTGTTGATCCGACAAATGGTTATGGGTTTTTGCGTGTTTCTCTCATCATTAGCAGTATATGAAGGTGTTAGAATGGGGCTTCGTTCGATAAGAGGTGTATTTCTGGCATTGGGTTGTTTAAGCAGCTACTATATTTTGAAATTATCGCTACGAGTGTTTGAATTAGGTGGTATATCACGTGATTTAAATTTGGGTTATGGCTATGGCTCTATACAGTTTGTTCAGACTTATACTGTGTGTGGATGCGAGATTCTGATCTTATGGGGATATCGGATGTAGAAGTTGGATTCTAAAGACTATGGGCTAGGTTGGATGGAGGTATTACAGTTATGTTGTGTTATCAGATCTATGCAGGATAGGGTGACGTGGGATCACCCCCAGATATGTGCGTGGTAAGGTTGTGCGCCGGTTTGATGGTTTTGAAAACAACTCTGGGCACATTCGAGGATGAACGTATATTTAATTAGGGGAGATGTAACGACTCACCCGGTCATTTTGAGCATTTTCACTTTGCTCGGTTGTTTGAGGTCATGAGTAGCCCTGCATGATGGATTATGACTTACATGAATTTTCGATTTTGGTTTTCAGGTTATTCATAATTGATACGGAGGAATGATTCACTGCTAGAAGCTTTAAAACTGAAATGTTTGACCAAGTTTTGACTATTGAGTAATTGATCTCTAATATTAATTTTTATGGTTCAGTTAGCTCCGTTAGGTGGTTTTGGGCTTAGGAGCGCGTCTGGAATGTAATTTGGAGGTCTGTGGTACAATTAGACTTGAATTGACGAAAGTTGGAAATTTGGCGATTTTGGTCGGCAGTGGAAAATTAGATATCGGGGTTGGAATGGAATTCTGGAAGTTGGAGTAGGTTCGTAGTGTCATTTGTGATGTGTGCAAAATTTGAGGTCATTCGAACATGGTTTGGTAGGTTTCGGCATCGTTTGCTGAATTCAGAAGTTTAGAAGTTCTTAGGCTTGAATTTGAGTGTAATTTGATGTTTTGATGTTGTTTTGAGCGATTCGAAGGATCGACTAAGTTCGTATGCTGTTATGGGATGTGTTGGTATATTTGATTGAGATCCGAGGGCCTCGGGTGAGTTTCGGGTGGTTAACGGATCATTTTTTGGACTTTGGTTGATGGCTGATATCTGCTGGTGTGATTTTTCTACATTTATCAAAAACGAGGTGGTAAAAAATCAAGGTGGTCCATAACCGAGGGTAGGATCGAGGCCATGATCGAGGGCAGGATTGAGGCCATGATCGAGGGTAGGATCGAGGCCATAAAGGGCAGGATCGAGGCCATGACCGAGTGTAGGATCGAGGGAAGAATTGAGGGCAAGACTGCAGGCAGTCAGGGCAGAAAGTATAAATAGCACACTTCGCGAATTTTTGTCCATTTTTCACTATTTTTAGTGGGTTTAAAAGCTTTTGGGAATGATTTTGAAGAGGAATTCAATGGATATCGGTGAGGTATGTTTCTTGAGCCCTAATACTCGTGTTTATGGTGATTTCCCGTTGCTTAATCATGTAAATAGTGGAAATTAGGGGTGAAGATGAGGGGTTAGGGCTTGGAATTTTGGAGAGTTTGATGTGAGGATTTGAGAGACCAAACAGTGTTGGATTTCGATAAATTTGGTATGATTAGACTCGTGAGTGAATAAGCTTCCTAGTTTTGTAAATTTTTTCGGATTTCGAGATGTGAACCCTGGGGTCGGATTTTAGCCGATTTCGAGATTTTGGTGTAATTTGATAGTTTTTCTTGTGGAATTCATTCCATTAGAGTATATTGATGGTATTGTACTGGTTGTGAATAGATTCAGAGCTTTTGGAGGCGGGGTCGAGGGGCAAGAGCATCCCGGAGTAGGATTTCTACGCTGTTAAGGTAAGTAACAGTTTTAAATCTAGTTTTGAAGGTATGAGACCCAGAGATTTGGTATCATGTGACTTTTTAGAGGTGACACCCATGCTAGGTGACGGGCGTGTGGGTGTATGCCGTGATGGATTGAGACTTGGTCCGTCCCGTGAGACTGTGAAGTCTAATAGTCTTTATTTGTGTTTATGTGCTTTCCTGTCTGCTAGAACTTGACTTCTTTCATGTTAGAGATCATGCTTAGGCTTTATCCCTGGTCATAGTAGTTATACTCAGTCATAGTGATTCTTGTACATATTTACCTCATTCTTTGTTATCTTCTTGCCGATACACTGTAATACTTTGAATTGGGTTATTTTTCTTTCTTTATTGAGAGTTGTGAGGCTGAGGGCCTGTTGTGAGGTATTGTACTATAACACGTGAGTTGTCCGTGCAGATCTAGATATTGATACCATAGCACATGAGTTTTCCGTGCAGATCCATATATGATATTATAGCACGTGAGTTTTCCGTGCGGATCCAGATATGATATTATAGCACGTGAGTGGTGCGTGCAGATTAGCACTTGGGCTGTAGGAGCCCCTCCGGATTCTGAACACCCCCAGTGAGGGCATGCACCTATTGAGCGTGTGCATTGAGGGCTGAGGGACTGAGTAACTGTCCCTGTGAGGTTTCATCTATTTCGTTGTTGTTGCATATTAGCTGCTATGTGCCTTGTTGTGGTTGGTAATTATGAAATTGTTCTTTTACTCATGTTTATCCTTAGCTGTGAAAATTATCAATTGAATTGTTCTTCTTTGCTCGTAACTACTACTCACTTCATTATTTATTGTTGTTACTTGCTGAGTCAGTTGTACTCATACTACACCATGCACTACATCTGCAGATCTAAGTGTATCTGAGCACGGCGATTGTTGAGTCCAGGCCGGTTGAGTATTGGAGACTGCAAGGCAGCTGCCAGCGTCCACAGGACCTTGTTACTTCTTCTACGTTTCTTTCTGTTGTATTGACATTTAGAAAGTTGCTGCAATAGTTTTAAATACTTAGACGCTCATGACTTGGTGACACCCCGATGTTTGGGGCTCGTTTCTTTGCACTTTGCTTCAAATTCGAATTTAACTTTGATTTTATGGGAATTTATAATATTGAAGAGTCTTACTTAACTCTCATATTTAAATTGGTAGTATTTTTTGGAAGGTAGTCTTGCTATCACGATAGGTGCCATCACGACAGGATTTAGATTTGGGTCGTGACCGAATAAAAGAAAAACAGTAAGCAGAAAGGATAGACGGGGACTTCAGGGCCTGTGAAAGTCGATAGGACTACCTTGAGATTCCGATCAGATGAAGCCAGCAACTAACTCAGGGTCAACTCGGTCCAGCAACCAAAATCTGCACAAAAAGTGCAGAGTGCAGTATCAGTACAACCGACCCCATGTACTGGTAACTACCGAGCCTAACCTCGACGAATCAGTGACAAGGCTACGACGGGACACCCACAATAAAACATGTATACAGTGAATAATAATGAAAGAAAAGAAGGCAGAATAATATAAAAACAGTAACTTGCGAGGAATACTACGACATTCAACGTGTTTCATCAGTGTTCAACTATAACCAATCCTTAAGTGCAATTCAAAGTTACCATAAAACTGACACAGTCAAAGAAAGAACATAACCACAATAAATTATTTCAGCGCGCAACCCGATCCCATCGTACATATCACAATCCTCCCTTGTTTCTTCTTAATATCACAAATAAAAAAAATATAGATAAAATGTTGCGGCGTGAAACTCTATCCCACCATATCATAATAAACACAATCATGGTTCACCGTTATATCACCGCATTCCACCCTTATTACACTTGTTGCGGTGTGCAACCCAATCCTACCGTACATATCAGTTCACCCTTATTCATCCTCATCATTTCACCCTTATTCCACCTGTTGCAGCGTGCAACCGGATCCCACCATATTCGTATCAATTACACAGGAAGTATAGAAGTTTCACAAATTAACACAAAAACCCTTCTCAATACTTCGACTTCAGAACAAGGCAAACAGAAACCTTATACTTAATAAAACTCTACACAAGTAATACTACTCAGCGACACCAAATCAAGAATATCACTAAAACACAATTAAGAAAAGTTTAAGCGAGTAATAGGGGGTAATGAAACTACGGTATGACAATTATCTTCAAAAAGGAGAAAAAATATGTAACATGTAGAAATTAGGCATAGAAATACAAGTAGGCATGTAACACTTAAAGTAGGGAAGGAACAATATAAAGGGAACATGAAAGAGATAATCGAAAAAAATAAATTGGCGGCGCATAAGTACTCGTCACCTCACATATACGCGGTGACGAATATGCAAATTTATGTATTGTAATTGACTTTTTTGGGGAAAGGCAAGGATTCCTAATCCCTCAAGTCAAAACTAGGCACAACACTTACCTAGATACACAGGCCACTCACTGCTCAATTATTGCTTTTCCTCTAGATTCCACCTCCAAACCACTCGTATCAAGCCATAATTAGCTCTATAACATCAAATATTTCTAAAGAAATCAATTTCAATACATAAATTTAGGTTTCCCAAACTTTCCCCAAAAAAGTCAAAAATCGACCCCGGACCTTCTTGGTCAAAACTCGAGGTTCGAAGCAAAACTCATTCACCCATTCACCCCGAGCCCGAATACGCAATTAGTTTTGAAATCCGACCCCAAATTGAGGTCTAAGTCCAAATTTCCGAAAAATCCTTAATTCTACCCAAACCCCCAATTTCTACCATGGAAATCCTAGATTTTAAGTTGAAAATTCAAGGGAATGCAATGGGAAGTTGAAAGAAAATAATTTAGAAACACTTACCAACACATTGGGGAAGAGAATCGCCTCTAGGTCGTTTGACTTTTGAAAATTTGAAAGAGTGGCCTCAGTTCCGTAATGGGACTGTTTATTAGCTGGGCGACAGTGTTCATTGCGTTCGCGAAGACACTGTCGCATTCGCAAAGAGCAGCTTCCTAAAGACTTACGTGATCGCGGGAGGCACTACGCGTTCGCGAAGGTTTAGCTTGTCTCACCTTCGTATTTGCGAGATAGGGCTCGCATTCGCATAGGGTTCCCCAGGTCCCCTGCCCAGCCTAGCTATAGCTACGCGTTCACGTTCGATGGGTCGCGTTCGCACAGAGAAATTCCTCCCAATGCTCCGCGTTCGCGACCATGATCTCGAGTTCACGTAGATTAAAATCCTCCCCATCCCAGATCCCCTTCGCGATTGCGAAGCACAATATATCAGACACCAGATACAACATACACACACCAGATTTTCTAAGTACAAAATATCTCGTAGCCTATCCAAAACTCAACCGAGCCCTCGGGGCTCCAAACCAAAAATGAACACAAGTCTAAAAAAATCATACAGGCTTGATCATGCGATCAAATCACCAAAAAATCACCTAAAACAATGAATTTAGCACCAAATCAAATGGAATTTTCAAGGAAGCTCTAGAATTTCTATTTTCACAACCGAGCGTCTGAATCACGTCAAACTGACTCCGTTTCTTACCAAACTTCACAGGAAAGTCGCAAACATTATATTAAACCTGTACCGGCCTCCGAAAATAAAATACAGGCTCGGTATCAAAAATTCCAAACATCAATAGATTCATAAAACGATTAAATTTTCAGATTTTTAGTTTTCAACAAAAATTCATATCTCGTGCTAGGGACCTCAGAATTCGATTCCGAGCATATTCCCAGGTCCCATATTTCAATATGGACCCACCGAGGCCGTTAAAATATGGGTTCGGGGTCCATTTACTCAAAATGTTGACCGGAGTCAACTAAAATCAACTTTTAATGCAAATGTTTTTGTTTTTATTAGTTTTTATCATATAAGCCTTCCGGGTCAATACCCGGGCTGCACGCAAGTCAAAAAATTCTAAAATGAGATTTTTAAGGATTCATGACATATAATTTTGTTCTAAAACATGAGTACCTATCGGGTCATCACATTCTCTACCTCTAAAATAACCGTTCGTCCTCGAACGAACATAGAAATGTACCTGGACTGGTGAATGGGTGGGGATATCTAATCCGCATGTCCGAATTGGACTCCCAAGTAGCTGTCTCAGCTGGCTAACCTCTCCACTGCACTCGAACTGAAGGATAAGTCTTTGATCTCAACTGACAAACTTGTCGGGCTAGAATAGCCACCGGCTCCTCCTCATAATTCAAATCCTTGTCCAACTGGACAGAGCTGAAATCTAATACGTGGGACGGGTCACCATGATACTTTCGGAGTATGAGCACATGGAACACTAGAGGAACTGCTGATAACCATGGAGGCAATGCAATCCTATAAGCCACCTCTCCCACTCTCTCGAGAATCTCAAAGGGCCCGATATATCTAGGGCTCAACTTGCCCTTCTTCCAAATCGCATGACACCCTTCATAGGTGATACCCAAAGCAATAACCTCTCCCCGACAATGAATGCCACATCACGAACTCTATGATCGGCATAACTCTTCTGCCTGGACTGAGCTATGCAAAGTCAATCCTATATAACCTTGACCTTGTCCAAGGCCTCCTGTACTAGATCTGTACCCAATAACCGAGCCTCCCCCGGCACAAACCACCCAACTGGCGACCAACGCCGTCTACCATATAATGCTTTATAGGTATCCATTTGAATGCTCGACTCGTAGCTATTGTTGTAGGTGAACTCCGCAAGGGGAAAGAACTGATCCTACGATCCTCCGAAGTCAATAACATATGCGCAGAGCATATCCTCCAAGATTTGAATAGTACGCTCGGACTGTCCGTCCATCTGAATGCTGTGCTCAACTCAACCCATGTACCCAACCCACACTGTACTTCCCTCTAAAAGTGCAAGGTGAACCGCATACCTCAATCAGAAATGATAGACACGGGCACACCGTGAAGATGGAAAATCTCATGAATATAAATCTCTACCAGCCGCTCTGAAGAATAGGTAACTGCCATATGAATGAAGTGTGCTGACTTATTAAGCCTATCCACAATGACCCAAACGGCATCGAACTTCCTCTGAGTCCGTGGGAGCCCAACAAAGTCCATAGTGATATGCTCCCACTTTCACTCAAGAATCTATATCTGCTGAAGCAAACCACCGGGTCTTTGATGCTCACACTTCACTTGCTGACAATTCAGACATCGAGCTACATAAGCAACTATATCCTTCTTCATCCTCCTCCACAAATAATGTTGTCGCAAGTCCTGGTACATCTTGGCGGCGGCCGGGTGAATAGAATACCGAGAACTGTGACCCTCCTCAAGAATCAACTCACAAAGCCCATCAGTATTAGGCACACACACGCGACCCTGCATCGTCAAAACCCCGTCATCTAAAGCAGTAACCTGCTTGGCACCATCGTGGCGCACTGTGTCCCTAAGGATCCACAAATGGGGGTCATTATACTGCCGATCTCTAATACACTCAAACAAGGAAGATCGAGCGACTGTGTAAGCTAGAACACGATTGGGCTCTGAAATATCCAACCTCACCAACTGATTGTCCAAAATATGAACATCTGATGCTAGTGGTGTCTCACAGACTTGAATGGACGCAAGGCTGGCCATACTCGCTCCCCTCCTACTCAATGCGTCGGCCACCACAATTGCCTTCCCGGGATGGTACAAGATAGTGATATCATAGTCTTTCAATAGCTCCAACCACCTCCTTTGCCTCAAATTGAGATCCTTTTTCTTGAAAAAATACTGAAGGATGTGATGATCCGTGAAAACTTCACACAACACACCATAAAGACAGTGCCTCCAAATCTTCAGCGCATGAACAATGGCTGCCAACTCTAAATCATGGACGGGGTAATTCTTCTCATGAACCTTCAACTGCCGAGACACATATGCAATCACCCTGCCCTCTTCATCAATACTGATCCGATCCCAACATGGGAAAAATCACAATATACCATGTAACATCCTGAACCTGATGGTAACACCAACATCTGCGTTGTAGTCAAAGCTGTCTTGAGCTTCTGAAATCTCACCTCACACTCGTCTGATAATCTTAACAGGACATCCTTCTGGGTCAACCTGGTCAACGGTGCTTCTATAGATGAAAACCCCTCCACAAATCGACAATAATAACCCGCCAAACCTAGGAAGCTCATGATATCCGTAGCTAAAGTGGGTCTAGGCCAGTTCTGGACTGCCTCAATCTTTTTATGATCTACCTAAATGCCCTCTGTTGATACAACATGGCCCAAGAAAGCGACTGAATCCAACCAAAACTCGCATTTCAAAAGTTTAGCATACAACTGGCTATCCCTCAAAGTCTGGAGCACTATCCTAAGGTGCTGCTCATGCTCCTCCTGACTACGAGAGTATATCCTGATGTCATCAATAAACACAATCACAAAGGAGTCCAAATAAGGATTGAACACTCGGTTTATCAAGTCCTTAAATGATGCCGGGCTATTGGTCAATCCAAAGGACATAACCAGAAACTCATAGTGCCCTTACCGCGTCTGAAAAACTATCTTAGGGACATCGGATGCCCTAATACTCAACTGATGGTAGCCAGATCTCTAATCAATGTTCGAAAATACCTTGGCACCCTGAAGCTGATCAAATAAATAATCAATCCTCGTCAATGGATATTTGTTCTTAATGGTGACTTTTTTCAACTGCCGGTAATCTATACACATCCTTATAGACCCATTTTTCTTTTTTCACAAACAACACTGGTGCACCCCAGGACAAGACACTAGGAATAATGAATCCCTTATCAATCAAATCCTGCAACTGACCCTCAATTCTTTCAACTCTTTCAGGGCCATCCGGTATGGCGGAATGGAAATGGACTGAGTGCCCGGAGCCAAATCAATACAAAAATCAATATTCCTGTCGGGTGGAATCCCCAACGGGTCTGCAGGAAATAACTCTGGAAACACATGGACAATAGGCACAACATCCATGGAAGGAACCTCCGCACTAGAATCACGAACATAAGCTAAATAAGCCAAGCACCCCTTCTCGACCATATGTCGAGCCTTCATATAAGAGATAACACTGCTGGTAGAATGGCCAGGATTCCCCCTCCCCTCTAATCGAGGCAACCTCGGCAAGGCTAAGGTCACTATCTTGGCGTGACAATCTAATATAATGTGATAGGGTGACAACGAATCCATACCCAATATAACATCGAAATCAACCATATCGAGGAGTAGAAGATCTATACTAGTGTCAAGACTCCCAATAGTGACCACACATGAATGATATACACGATCTACAACAATAGCATCCCCTACACGTGTGGACACATATACGGGGCACTCAAAGAATCACGAGGAAAAACCAAATATGAAGCAAAATAAGAGGACACATAGGAGTAAGTAGACCCCGGATCAAGTAGAACTGAGGTGTCTCTACTGCAGACTGAAACAGTACCTGTAATAACAACATCGGATGACTCAGCCTCGGATCTAGCTGGAAAAGCATAACATCGAGGCTAGGCCCCACCACTCTAAACCATATTCCTAGGATGGCCTCTAGCTGACTGGCCTCCATCTCTAACAGCCTGACCTCCACCTCTAACAGTCTGGCCTCTACCTCTGCCCTCCTGACCTATGCCTCTGGCTGGCTGAGAAGGCAGTGCAGCAACTGGTGGCGGAATCATGGCATGAGAACTCTAATGCTATGGCGGAAAATTCGATAATCTCGGATGGGTCCTTCTGATATTCCCATAACCACCACACTTGAAACATCCATCTTGATACTGTGGCTGTGGAAACTAAGAGTGACCCGAACGAGCTGTCATGGCATGGTATTAACTCTGAATAGGAGGTGCACTAATAGGAGCTGGTGGTTCCTTATAGACTGGCTACCCAGAAGGAGGCACATAAGAACCACGACTCTTTGAAGCATTGTGGGATGCCTGAAGAACTGAATGGAACGGACTAGGAGGATGGCCTCTACCAAAAGTACCCCTGCCTCCAGGTGAGGCGCCGCCGAATCCACCAGAATGACGAGGTCTCTTATCTGACCTTGACCTCTCAGTCCAAGAACCATCTCGACTCTCCTGACGACATTGGCAGCCTCCTGAAAATAAATCTAGCTCCCAGTCTCCTTAGCCATCTGCAATCTAATAGGATGAGAAAGTCCCTCAATAAACCTCATCACCCTCTTTCTCTCTCTCTCGGTAGGAAGTAGAAGAATAACATGACAGGAAAAATCCACCAAACGAGTCTCATACCATGGAATAGTCATATTGCCCTACTGGAGACGCTCGAACTGACAGTGGCGCTCCTCTCTCAAGGTGATAGGCAGAAACTTCTCTAAGAAGAGATGGATGAACTGGTCCCAAGTAAGAGCAGGCGACCCAGCTGGTCTGGTCAACAAATAATCCCTCCACCATTTCTTGGCGGAACCAGTCATCTGAAAAGCAGCAAAGTCAACCCCATTGGTCTCTAATATACTCATGTTCCGAAGAACCTCATGACAGCTATGAAGATACTCCCTGGGATACTCTGAAGTCGCACCACTGAAATGGACTGGAAAGATTTTAGTAAACCTATCCAATCTCGAAAAAGCCTCAGAAGACATAGCTGACCCATCATCAGTCTGTGTCGCAGCACCCAACTGAACTACTCCGACTGGATAAGCTGTTGGAATCTCAAACTAGGGAACCATCTGCTCTAGAGTGTGAGTAGCAGGAGTGTGGCCTCCTCCTCCAGCCTGAGATACGGTTGGTGCCATGGGAAATTCTCCAATATGGGCCACACTCTCTATAAGGACCACCAAACGAACCAAGGCATCCTGAAGTACTAGGGTGGCAATGAACCCCTCCGGGACCTGAGCTGTCATGCAGGAATAGTTTGAGCTGGAACCTCCTCATCGAGCTCTACTTGAGGCTCCACGAATGGGCTGCTGCTCGGGCTCTGGGCTGAGCCTTGCCCCTTCCTCGACTTCTGGCAAGGCCTCGGCCTCTACCTTTTCCCCTCGTAGGAGCTGCTGCTTAGCTGAAGAAGTGGTACACATTCTCTCCATCTGCGAGATAATAAGAGTAGGAGAGTTCAATAAACATTGAGAAAACAAAATCGCACGAGAGAGTTGAATAAAAGTGAAATTTGTTGCTAACTTTATAGCCTCTCGGAGATAAGTACAGACGTGTCCGTACCAATCCCCCAGACTCTAGTAAGCTCGTTCGTGAATTGTGAGACCTAGGCAACTTAGTGCTCTGATACCAACTTGTCACGATCCGGAGTTCCCACTGTCGGGATCATGATGGTGCCTAACGTTTCACTTGCTAGGAAAGCCAACATTAGAGATCATTAAGACACTTTAGACCTATTTAAGTGATTTACAACAATTAAGCTACAATAAGTAAAAGGAAAATGCGGAAATCTATAATAGTTTTAACATTTATACACTACTACCCAAAATCTGGAGTCACAATCCACGAACATTCTAAGATTTACTACATACATTTGTTCGAAAGAAGTACAACTGTTTGAATAAAAGAAAAACAGTAAAGAGAAAGGATAGACGGGGACTTCAGGGCCTGTGAACGACGACATGACTATCTTGAATCTCCGATCAGATGATGCCAGCAGCTAACTCAGGGTCAACTCGGTCCATCACAAAAATCTGCACAGAAAGTGCAAAGTGTAGTATCAGTACAACTGAACCCATGTACTGGTAAGTGCCAAGCCTAACCTCGACGAAGGAGTGACGAGGCTATGACGAGACACTCACAATAAAACCTATATACATTGAATAATAATGACAGAAAAGAAGGCAGAATAACATAAAAACAGTAACTTTCAAGGAATACTGCAGCATCCAACGTGTTTCATCAGTGTTCAGCTATAACCAATCCTTAATTGCAATTCAAAGTTACTATACAACTTACACAGTCAAAGAAAGAACATAAACACAATAAATTGTTGCGGCGCAACCAGATCCCACCGTACGTATCACAATCCTCCCTTATTTCTTCCTAATATCATAAATAACAAAATATAGATAAAATTTTGCAGCATGCAACTCGATCCCACCATATCATAATAATCACAATCACGGGTCACCCTTATATCATTACATTCCACCCTTATTACAGCTATTGCGGTGTGCAACCCGATCTCACCATACAAATCAGTTTACCTTTATTCATCCTCATCATTTCACCCTTATTCCACCTATTGAGGCATGCAACCCGATCCCACCATATTCCTATCAATTACACAGGAAGTATAGAAGTTTCACAAATTAACACCAAAACCCTTCTCAATACTTGGACTTTAGAACAAGGGAAATGGAAACTATATACTCAATAAAACTCTACACAAGTAATACTACTCAGCGACACCAAATCCAGAATATCACTAAAACACAGTTAAGAACAGTTTAAGCAAGTAATGGGGGGTAAGGAAACTACGGTGTGACAATTATCTTCAATAAGGAGAAACAATATCTAACATGTAGCAATTAGGCATGGAAATACAAGTAGGCATGTAACAATTAAAGTAGGGAAGGAACAATATAAAGGGAACGGGAAAGAGATAGGCGAAATAGATAAACTGGCGGCACATAAGTACTCATCATCTCGCATATACGCCACTCACATGATTTTTCATATAGCAATCAAGGCAAGGATTCCTAGTCCCTCAAGTCAAAGTTAGGCACAATACTTATCTCGATCCACAGGCCACTCACTACTCAATTATTTCTTTTTCTCTAGATTTCACCTCCAATTCACTCGTATCTAGCCATACTTAACTTTATAACATCATATATTTATAAAGAAATCAATTACAATACATAAATTTAGGTTTCCCAAACTTTCCCCCAAAAAGTCAAAAATTGATCCCGGGCCCGCTTGGTCAAAACTCGATGTTCAGACCAAAACTCATTCACCCATTCCTCTCTGAGCCCAAGTATGCAAATAGTTTTGAAATCCGACCCCAAATTGAGGTCTAAATCCCAATTTCCCAAAAATCTCTAATTCTACCCAAACCCCCAATTTCTACAATGGAAATCCTATATTTTAGGTTGAAAATTCATGGAATGCAATGGGTAATTGAAAGAAAATGGTTTAGAATCAGTTACCAACACTTTGGGAAAGAAATTAGCTATAGAGAATCGCCTCTAGGTCGTTTGGCTTTTGAAAATTTGAAAGAATGGCCTAAGTCCCATAATGGGACTGTTTAATAGCTGGGCAGCAGTGTTCATCGCGTTCGTGAAGAGAAGCTTCCTAAAGACTTACACGGTCGCGGGAGGCACTATGTTTTCGTGAAGGTTTAGCCCACCTTACCTTCACTTTTCCGAGACAGGGCTCGCGTTCGCATAAGGTTCCCCAGGTCCCCTACCCAGCCTAGGTAGACCTACGCATTCGCGTTCGCGTTCGATGGGTTGCGTTCGCGTAGAGAAACTCCCCCCCCCCCAATGACCAGTGTTCACGACCATGGTCTCACGTTCTCCACCATGGTCTTACGTTCGCATAGAGTAAAATCCTCCCCAGCCCAGATCCTCTTCGCAATCGCGATAGTGACGACGCGATCACGAAGACCAATATATCAGACACCGGATACAACATACACACCCCAGATTTTCTAAGTCCAAAACATCTCGTAGCCTATCTGAAATTCACCCGAGCCTTCGGGGCTCCAAACCAAACATGAACCCAAGTCTAAAAACATCATACGGACTTGCTCGCGCGATTAAATCGCCAAAATAACACCTAAAATTATGAATTTAGCACCAAATCAAATGAAAATTTCAAGGAAGCTTTAGAATTTCTATTTTCACAACCGAACGTCTGAATCATGTCAAACTGACTCCATTTCGCACCAAACTTCACAAACAAGTCATAAGAATTTTATTGAACCAATACCGGGCTCTGGAACTTAAAATGCCAAACATCCATAGATTCTTAAAACCATTAAATTTTCAAATTTTTATTTTTTAACAAAAATTCATATCTCGCGCTAGGGACCTCAGAATTCAACCTCGGGCATATGCTCAGGTCCCATATTCAATACGGAACCACCGGGGCCGTTAAAATACGGGTCTAGGTCCATTTACTCAAAACATTGACCGAAGTCCATTTAAGGAAAAAATTCTTATTTTATCAGTTTTTATCATATAAGCCTTCCGAGTCAGTACCCGGACTGCGAATGCAAGTTGAGAAAACTTAAAATGAGATATTTAAGTATTTGGAACACATGATATAGTTATAAAACAGGAGATGATATATCAGGTCATCACATATTGGCACGTTTGTTGTCCGTGTGGTCATGAATCATTATTATTGTTAGCAAGTGAATTGTCCGTGCAAATATTTGATATTGTCACTCTCCTGGAACATGAGTCGTCCGTGCGGTTATGAATTGTAATGTGGGCACGAGTTTCCAAGTGATTAGGGTTCACGAATTGGGACCCGTGAAATGTGACTATGAGGTGAAGTACCTCAAGGAAATCTTTGAACAAATCTTGTGTGAAAGAGGTTTCTCCTATTTTATTATTACTTGTTCCCTTTGTTTGGTTTCACCAGACTTTAATTGTATTCAACTTACTCCACGGTGTTATTACCCGTTTGTTTCCTTGCTACTAATTGTTGCTCTTTGTTTCCAATTACAAGAACTGTTTGGTATTGTTATCATGCTTAGTTTTATTCTGATATTGTTCCCTGTTAGTTTAACATTCACACTTGTACAGGTTATTTGATCTAGTACGTATCTGGATTGCCCCTCGTCACTACTTCACCAAGGTTAGTGTTGATACTTACTAGGTACTGCTGTGGTGTACTCATGCTACACTTTTTGCACATTGTTTTGTAGATCAAGGTACTACGGAGTTGGTTGATCATTAGCTAGCTGTTCGGACTTTGTTGTGGAAACTGAAGGTATACTTGTCATCTCGTTTGCAGGCTCGAAATCACCTTCTGATATTGTACTTGTACTGTTTATTTCTATTCCAAAATAGTAGTATTTAGAAGAATTTCTAGTAAACTCAGTAGAGCTTATGACTTGTACTATCAGTTTTGGGACTGTAAGCTTTGTATTAAAATTTATGTTCATGTTTCATAGTTTTTGGTTGAGTTTGCCATTAAGTCAGTAAGTGTTGGGCTTACCTAGTCCCAAAACTAGATGCCATCACGACATACTACGGAGGAAAATTGGGGCCGTGACACTGAAAATATATTTAATTTATTTTAAATTTTATTATTCTTATGAATTGCTTCATGTATTGTTTTAGATTTTGAAAAGTTTGCATGGTTTTCAAATGGCTTCCGCAGTTAATTGAGTTCATGCATATTATTAGAGTGCATCATATGTGTTGGTTCATTCAGATTGAATAGTATGCTGGGTGTCAGACACGTTTATTTGGGTCGTGAAAAAGTATCAATTACAATTTCTCCAAGAAAGTATTGGCGAGATTAATAAAAAAATATACTCATTTTAATCACATGCTCAAAAGAAAGAGGCATAATAACAACATAATAAGATAAGCGAAGATGGAGCAGTTAAAAATGCATAAAAAGCCACAAAGGATCACTTAAAACAATTAAAGCTTCTACCAGTATGC
This sequence comes from Nicotiana knightiana, assembly GCA_005239525.1. Lineage (NCBI taxonomy): Eukaryota > Viridiplantae > Streptophyta > Magnoliopsida > Solanales > Solanaceae > Nicotiana > Nicotiana knightiana. The sequence continues at coordinate 72,964 of ML400444.1, read as the reverse complement.
TCAAACACATTAACTTGTATTATAATAAAATATAAGCGCATATTACCCAAGGTAATATGGGTGAATTAGCGATGTCATGGACAAATTCATATCCACGCATAACAAGAATGAAAATCTGTATGACCTACAAGGACATGTATGAAATGCCATAAATGATACCTCAACATGAACATGAGTCCGCATGCCATAACAGTTTAGTGGCTCACAACAATCTCAAATATATAATGAGAATAAGGTATATATGCTAACAATGTACATATAATAAATAGTGCATGACTAAGTCGTTCCATCATGTAAAATAGGTACATGAAATTTAAAATGTTAAACTAGTATATACCTAAAATATTTTTCTAGCACGAGTAAGATACTCAAGTAGTCAATAAGTAAATAAAATAAAGAAAACAAAACATACGAGACGTATCCCTCTAACCAAGCATAGAAGCACATGACATCTGCATATATGCTCGTCATCTCAATAATACATTACTTACAAACATGTAGCACATGAAAATCAAGTCCATTTCGGGAAAATTTCTCATTCATGTCAAAGTCTCAACTTATATCTAACCCGAGCTAGCTCTACTCTTAGAGAACTGCCTTTTGTCACTCCAGATCAGGTTAACAATGCTCGATCTAGTTAAAAGAACACTCCACAGTGTCAAAGTCATATGACTTAATCCCATAAGCAAAATAGAGGTTCAAGACATTGTCAATAAAAGTCAACATCTGCCCACGTAGTCAAATTTCAAAATAAAAGTTGAACCCAGTGACCCATAACCTCCGGGTCCAAATATGTATTAGATTCTCAATCTGATTCCAAATGAATATTAAAATCTCTAAAAATTACTTTTTTTTAGCTTTAATCCAAATCTTATTTTGACCTCTTGATTCCTTATTTATAAGATAATATTAATGATAGATTCATGACATAATCATATATTTGAGTTAAAATCACTTATCCTGACGTCATAGTTAAGAATGTTCTTCACATTCTTCACAACTAACCTCAATTGGAGCTTCCAAAATGGTGGAATAAACTCTAACTATGAAATGGAGCTATTTAATGAAGTGTTGAAGCTACCAGATCTTAGGGGTTGGACACCAACGCCCGCGCAATTCGTCCAGCAGCGCGCCCCATCTGGGCTTGGTCTCCCTCGTGCATGCGACGCATCCCACTTGGCCTACACATCTTGTATAGTTCTTTTGTTATTTTCTTGCTCTAATAATCTCCTGAATATCTCGAAACTCATCCGAGCTCCGAACCTCTCCAAACCATCCAAACAAGTGCATATATCCTCGAACCTATCGGAAGACTCGAAATACAAAGTGAAGTTCCGCAACTCAAAATGTTTACTAAAGAAAACTTTAGAATCTAAAGTCCAAAAATAATGTGATGGTGCTGAATTTCTTCTGAGCCCTTTGGGTCCTAATCCAAATATACGTACAAGTTTGAATACATCAAATCAACTTGTACGAAGTTTCAAAATCTAAAATAAAGAGATATAACGAGAATCAAAGGGTAAGGTCGCTACTTTAGCTTTTAGAAGTTTCAAATAGCAAAATACGGAACAAGGTGCTAAACCACAATACAATCGGTTGGGTCGTTACAAGTTATTAGGCTATATCAGATCCTAAATTCAAACTTAAGGCCTTGAAGTTTTTATTTCAATTTTAGGACTTCAAAATTCAGAGATTCAAGTATGAAAGTGGCCTCTAGCAGAATCTAGCTTCAGAGCTTCGAATCTGCAGTTTTTTGTGTTAAATTTTGAGAATTTATCTAAATTTTATTTACTTAATTATAATGATCCGACCGATCGTTTTGAGTACTGGATTTTCTTTTTGTGTTTCGAGACTCTTCATAGCACTATTTGATGATTTATGAATTTTGTATGGTCCATGTCGAATTTCAAAAAATTTAAATATGATTTTTTAAAGAAAATGTTTGGCTTTAAAAATAACTACAGTTGACTACGGTAAGTGTTTTTAGTAAACAATCTCGGATTAGTATTTTGTCAATTCCAGTAGGTTCGTATAATATTTTGAGACTATTACGCATAATCAGTTTAGGTCCCGGGTGATCTGGGGGCATTTCGGCGCGTTATGTGAGGGATTGGAAAATTTTATTTTAAACATGAAATTTAAGGCCCGGTAAGACTTTTTAATGATTTAAGATTTAAAGTGCACCAATGGTGAATTGAGATGATGTTTTTGAGTGCCAAAGGATATATACGGATTGGAACTATAAATTTTGTCATCTAGATTTATGAGGGAAGTTGTTTGGGGCATGTTAATGAAGTTTATAAATTAAAAAGGTTTTGGTTGGATTTATTATGAGAATGTGAGTATGAATTAAGTATTGGAACTTATGGGGTAGTTATTGGAAGCCATATGTTCCCAATTTAAGTTCATAGCCATTGCAGAGATTGAGGGGTGGTTGTTTGGTGGAATTTTTTCTATGGATGGTCGGATATGCATGTGATGTTGGAAGTTATAAACTATTTAAGGATGATAGTGGTATGGAGTTTTGTAAAAATGGTGGTATTTGGATGAACAAACTCCATGATTAAGAGTTGTAGAGATTTATGTCTACTAGGTGTTTGATAAAGTGCCCAAATGACCTAAATTGTGCAAATTACTACTAACATTGGACCCATTGGATATTGTTATTCTAGATTGGAATTTTTTATTCTAGTGTATCATTGTAATATCACTAAGGGGCGAATTAGTATGTTGCCTAAACTCCTTTTCTAGAATCGAAATCCATGAGTTCCTCGTAAGTTCTAAATGTGGTTTGTTCAAACTCGCATTTCAACTACTCCAATTTGCTTCCAAAAATTGATTTGCCTAAATGCTTATGTACTCGAGTCATGTTCGCATTACTGCTATCTTATGATGCTTCCTCTTTGTGGAGAAATGTTCAAATATGGTTGTTGTAATTAATGTATACGATTTTCATCTATGTGTCTATTGTAAATCACCATGCTCTCCTTCATATGTATTCACGATGTCTTTGAGTTCTTACATACTCACGAGATGAAGCTATAGATATCATGATCCCTTTTTTTGGAAAATTATTCCAAAAATAAATGGGGTATTAATCTCTTATGATTTTAACTTGTATTTTGATTGTCGATCACTATGCCCCATCTTTGAAAGAGATTCAATGTGTTTAAGGCACTCATTACTAATGAACTTAAAGCTGTAATTTCCAAAATGTTCTATGTATTGATTTTTATGATATTGATCCTTTAAAGTAAGGAAATGAAAGCGTCAAACATGAAATGCGACAATTGTGCCATGAATGAAGAACACTATGTATGGTCAAGAGAGCCAATGGAATAAAGATGTTGGTAATGGTTAAAAGTTCTAGTGAAGCGATGGATGGTATGAAAGTCTATGAGATGAATACATTCATATCTCTATTTCCTTTATATACAAAATATTTTTGGGAGTATCATTAGCGAGCCGAGGAATGTTGGGTGTAAAGGTCAACACCCAAAACTACACGTGTCAGTGTAGGAATTGATTGAGGGATGAACTCCCATGATATATTGTATTGAGATTATTCCTCTAAATTGAGGTGACCTTGTTGCTGGCCTTGGATGTCGACTCACACGGCATGTGTGAGGAGACAACATAGCCGATCGGGTGGTGATCAGATGTCATGTCGCGTCCATGTTGGTTCCTTCTTCTTATTATCATATTTGATTCGTATCACATGCTGATCTATATTCATTCGTGGAGAGACGACTTAGCTGATCGAGCTGCGATCAGACTCCATGCCTCATGCATGGTTTGATGCTCAGTGGCTAATGATCTCCCAACAGAAAATGTTAATTCTTATTTGAAAACTATTATGTTTTATATTGGCATTTGGATATTATTGTTTTTTCTCTTGATTATTTCATGATTATCCCCTTCTTATGTTAGCATTCTATTCCATGAAAGGATATTTAGCTTTACATACTAGTACTATTCCATATGAACTACGTCCCTTTTGCTGGGGACGCTGCATCTTTAATGGATGCAAGTGACTGTGTAATAGGTGGCTCATGTTCTTGATAGGTGTACCTCTTCTCAGTTGATTTGGTGAGCCCTATTCTACTTCGGGGCCTTATGTTATTTGATTTTGCACATTGTGTTTGAGGTATAGCCGAGACCTTGTCGCCGACACTCCCATATTATACTCTTGTTCACTTAGAGGCTCCGTAGACGTACTGTGGCTTTTATATTGACTCGGTATTACAAAATAATGATGTTGTTGTATTTGTCGGACGTTCCACTTCTAAATTGCTCCTGCGGTCCCCCTAGCGGCACCTGCGGCCAAATCCTAGCAGGTGCGGTTACACCAGATGACACCAGCTTCAGCCGTTTTCCAACTTCAACTTTTTTCCATTAACCACCTGGAATCCACCCGAGGCCCCCCGGGACCCTGTAATATTATACGAAACTTCCCCAAAACATGACACGGACTTGCTCGAGCCCTCAAATCACATCAAACAACGCCGAAATCACGAATCACACTCATATCCAATTCTTTAAGAACTTAGAATTTTTAAACTTCTACATCCCATGCCGAAATCTATCAAAGCACGTCCGATTGACCTTAAATTTTGCACACCAGTCGTATTCAACATTACGGACCTGCTCCAACTTCCGGAATCACATTCCGACCTCGATATCAAAACTTCCACTTCCGGTCGGATTTCTCAAAACCTTCAAATTTCTATCTTTAACCAAATGACTTCAAAATGACCTACGGACATCCAAATTCACTTCCGATCGCGCCCTCAACTCCAAAATCACCATACAGAGCTATTCCCATACTCGAAATTTCAAACGGACATCTACATCACTGAAATGCGCTTCAAGCCAAACTTAGGAAATTTCTTCAAAAAATGCTGATTTCCACAGTATGCATCGAAACTCCCCCGTGTTATCCAAAACCCGATCCGGACATACGCTCAAGTCCGAAATCATCATACGAAGCTGCAGGAACCCTCAAAACCTGATTCTGAGGTCGTTTACTCAAAATTCCAATCTTAGCCCATTTCTCCAACTTAAGGCTTCTGAAATGAGAATTTTCTTTCCAAACCAACTCTAAACTTCCTGAAATTCAATTCCGATCACGCCCACGGGTCATAATACCTGAAACAAAGCTCCTCACGGCCTCAAACCGCTGAACGACGCGCTAGATCTTAAAACGACCGGTCGGGTCATTACATTCTCCCCCACTTAAACCGACGTTCGTCCTCGAACGTGCTAAGAACTGGTCTGGAGTTACCTGAAATCACTATTTAACAGCTCGAGCACCTGCCCGTGCTACTACACGATATACCATATCATGACTGCATACCTTTGATGAATCGGCACCATGCACCGCATAACTCATAATCTGACCACAATGACGCTCCCTGAACCTTAATAGCCAAATTCCACGAATCTGATGCTCCCAATGCACCTCATGATATATTTACATACATCCAGCTATAATGCTGACGATACCACCACAACGGAGGAAATGTGCAGAAATTCATACCCAGCTGCAGAGTTAACAAATCCTTGAATACCTTATCTTGTCTAGAATCATCACTTCATTATGAACCTGAATAATGGTATTTGTTCTTTAATATACACTTCACATAACCTTATCGCACCGATCCCTAATCTGATAATCTCGTCTCACCTAGTATGAACTGCTCAGACAACAACTCACCCCAACATGACCAACAGCCTCACATGATACCACATTGTGCTATAAGGCCGTAACTCGAGCATGATAATAAGAAACGACTCAGGAAGGGACTACTCAACTCACGCAACTAATATGAACTTTTCTCAGAAAATAGGAAGTAAAACATAAGAAATAAATATAGGAACCTTACTCATCATCACAGTGTTGCGACGTGCAACTCGATCCAAATAATATACCCGTGGCGGCGTGCCACCCGATCCCAATAACATACCCGTGGCGGCGTGCCACCCGATCCAACTAACATCGCCGTGGCGGCGTGACACCCGACCCAAATAACATAAAACTCACGTAAGAAGACACACACAGAGCTAAATCTCTCACTACCACAAATATTGTACATCGGTCACAAGCACGCTAAGTGCATAATACCATCCTGGGGAGACTGATAAAGTTGTAGGCTACAAAACTTAACCACAACTAAGGTGCGATACATATATATACACTCTGGATCTCAAGAGCTATCCTGCTCACATAACATCCCCACTACGCGGGACCTCAACAACTAGGAAATCATCATGCTATTTCACAACTCACACGGCACAATCATAATAACACATGAATTTGACGAAGACGGAACAACATCCGCTGTTCTAATACCTTCCCATAAAAAAAAAGGCGCTCTACTGAAATGAACATGCCTGGCTCATACGGAGCCCATAATCATATTTAAATCCATTCACAAACATCGAGTCACGTTGCTCGCACTAAACTAAGATCATAGCCTTTACCTGGGTCCACATTAACCCACTTCCTCTCATAATATGCAAGAACAACTATCATAGCTGGGACAAACACCACACAATCCACAACCAATTGAACTGAACGCCTCTCAGGAATAACTTCTCAAATAAACAACATTGCACTTCTTTATACTCAGTCCAAATCTTCAATCTTTCAAGTGACTACATGTCACACTTTACAAAAATCTTTTTGCGGTCATGCTTCCACGACCTTCCACACAAGGCAGCAAGTCTGCAGATCAAGAACCCATGACCAGGGTACATAGCCTCTTCCACCGAACATCATCTCAGGTGACACTGAAGATAACACCAGCTTACTCTGAACATCCAAATCACCCTTTTCTTGCTCTTCTGAGCTCATGACATCCTTATCATCACCGAACCGCAATCTCGATTCTCACTCCCAGTTACATACTGCTTACCGCACCTAACCTGCCAATATGAGGTAGCGCAAGAATTCCGTCATAACTGCTGAACCACTAATACGGTGAACCCTCATCATATAGAAACATTTTACTTAACTCAATTCAAGAGTACCATCTCAACACACGAGTGAATTCCCACAATCGCCCAACATGCAAATCCTTAAGTGGTAGTCTATAAAACCATAACCCTACCGGGGTCCTCCTATACCTGACAGGCCATAGCACTCAAATGCTCCCACATAAAACATGTTATGACGGTCAATAAGTACCGTACACACTGGCACAAACCACATGCATAACCAAATAACATCAAAGGAACCAATCACTGCCGCAAATGTGCCATTTCAACCATGGCTAATCAATCTATCTTCTTTTAATCATCATCAATTGCCTCATGAATAATAACAACTTTCTTCAACCCATAGAAAACTCAACCCTCACTCATCCCGAGTGACCATGATTCACGAGACCATGCTGCCCAAATCCTGCAACCCGTCTCATACCCTTATGGTAATCTTTTCTTCAACCCGGAGTCTATTTCTCTCACTCCTCCAATATTCTCCTGCATGCTGAAACATATCATAGAACATTCCAACCGTCCTCATTTTTTTCAGAGATTACTCTGCAAAAGCTCGATTCTAGATCATACTGTTGCCTGAAATCCTTATTGCCGCATTCTTAACTTTTGAACTCACTAAGACCGCTACTGAGAGTTACCCACTATGACTGGCCCCGAATACAATTAACCCCGAGGCTCTCCTAACACAGGAACACCTTTTTCAATGAAACACGTGATTGAGTCACCATCCTTACAACTCGCCCATGCCTAAATCATAAATTTTGAATCTTCCAAAGCCTAACCCTGATCCGACAGGGCCAAATTTTGCACATATTCATCAAATCCCACACAAAATTACCATTTTACTCCTTTTTTCCTTAGCTGAAATAACTTGCCAACACGCAAAAAATCCTCAACCCCATGCGAAGACAATCCTACAACCCAACTGCAGATGGTGGTACTCCCCCACTTTGCGACTGCTCGGCTTCCGCTTCTTATGCCTGGCCTCCTAGAAATGGAACCACCGCCTAGCCTCGTTCCAGGATCATTCTTTGCCAACCGCATTCTTCGATACTTCCTCTCAATACTCTGACCCCGTGAAACCGAAGAAACCATAGCACCGACAAGCCTAGAATATTCCATTCGATCAATGAGGACGACTACACGTCACAGGTGTATACCCCATATCACTTGAAGACACCAAGTCTTACTACTTTATCAATCCCAACTGAGACATTCATACTCCAAATGCCTTCCCTCTGCCGGAACTGAAATCTCGAAATCACACTCTGAGAAGACCTCCATTCAAACCATTCATCTCCCCAAACATACGGGCAAACGTTCTATCATCATATCAACACTGCACAACCATCAATTGTAACCATCATCACTACCCGAGCACAGCCTTAAGGCTCCCAGTAACACAGCTACCGAGCTGAAACAACATATTATCCTTTCACAGGGCGTAACATCAATCACGACCATTTACACATGGAAGCATCTCAAATTACATTCGCAACACCATTTCCATTCCTCAAACTCCTGATCAATAGCAAGCGCTTCGCGACGCATAAGATTGAGTAGGAATGAACATAGGCATAAGCCTCAAAGAAATCAACTCGCACGATGAAGAATCAAGAAGGGAAGTACTCCTAACAGCCATATAGCCTCTCGAAGATAAGTACAGACGTCTCTGTACCGATCCGCAAGACTCTACTAGACTTGCTCATGACTCGTGTGACCTACGGGAACCTGGCGCTCTGATACCATGTTGTCACGACCCAAAATCCATAGGTCGTGATGGCGCCGGACACCATTGTCAAACAAGCAAAATCCTTGATTAGTTGAAATACATTCATGTTTTAGCATGTTCGAAACCATTACATTTTCTTGCATTTCATAATGAAATAAATAATTGTTTGTACATTAAATATGACAGCAAATAAAATTCTTGTTATTTAAAAACAGTGATCTAAGAGTTCATTTAAACAATTATATCCCAATACATATCCTCGAACCGGGTGTCACAAGTACACGAGCAATATCCAATAATTTACACAACCATTACAAAGCCTGTCCGAAATACAACTGGACAAGGAAATTTAAAATAAAAATACATACAGTATGAAGGAGACTATGTCAGCTGCGGATCGCCTCCGGATGATACAGCTCGCCTAAGTCTCTGAATCCTCCACACTGCTATGAAAGTACCTGTGCAATAAAATGCACAGCAAGTGCAACATGAGTACAAAAACAACGTGTACTCAGTAAGTTGCCCGCCTAACCTCGGAGAGGTAGTGGCGAGAGGTCAAATTAGACACTTACTAAAGGTCAATTTAGAATATTTAAGTATGACACTAAGAATGTTTATCATAGGCAATTCATTAAAATCGGGAATAGATATTTTCGACTCCGTTCGCGTTTAACACTTTATATCTTCGTCATATTAATAATAATTGTTCAACATGGTGATCTAATAAAATGACATTTTATCGATGGGAAGGAAGAACTTCTTCCGAAATCTTTTTAATAACTTCAAATCTATGTTATTTCAATTGACAACTTAATATTTCCGACCAGTAACCAGGCAAATTCATAACAACTACGCAGTAAATACCATGCACATGCAACGCCGAGGGTCGACGGCCTGAACCAACATAAACATAATATGTGCACTGCCGAGGGTCGAACGACACGAACCATAGATGCATCTATCTGCCCCGCTCGCGAATCGATCATGCGACACGGTTATACATAAATACTAAGGCAAGCCTGCTCGCGAATTATAGCTCCAGATATAGCAACCGTCGTGCTCAAAAGTACCTGGGTCTGCACACGAAGTCCAGAGTGTAGTATGAGTATAATCGACCCAATGTACTCAATAATTAACCAGACTAACCTCGGGCTGAAAGCAGTGACGAGTTTAGAAAGGTACAGTCCAATCTAGATAATAACAATACAGATATGATAGGAAAATGTCAATACTAACTCACAGAAAATCTCATATTCAGTTTGTAGACAGTAAAGAAATGTGGACATGCTTTCAAGTATTTAACAATTGATCTCAGCACGGATAGATATACAAATTATTACTAATATGAGGTATGTTACATATCGATATCTATATGTCAAGTATGCATGCTAACACAATGATAAAGCCATATAGTCATACTCTCAGAGTATTCAACCTCACTCAGCATGCTCAATCACTTAGTACTCCCAATCACTCAACACTCTCAATCACTCAACAGTCTCAATCACTTAGAACTCTCAATCCCTTAGCACTTGCACTCTGTAGGTGCCTGCGCTCACTGATTGTACGTCAGACTTCGTAGGAGCAAATCCTGCCCAAGCACTAATATAAGTCAATCATGGCATGAATCAAAAAGCCTGATGCGACGTGCAACCTGATCCTATAAATATCACTCACAATCAGACCCTCGGCCTCACTCAGTCATTAACATCTCCAGTCTCTCGGGCTCACAAATCTCATAACAATCAACTCAAAAAATGATAATATGATGTAACAATAAATGTCAACAAAGACTGAGACATGATATGCAATTGATAGATATGACTAAGTACATAATTGCAATTTAAGTAAATAATTCAATCAGCATATGCGACCTCCGCAGGTCCCAAAAGAACAAGCAGATAGTCTAAGAAGGATTTCTAACATGGATTGTAAATCAATACTCTAACAAGTAGGACTTTCACGAATAGCAACAAGGTTTGATAACTACGCGGTACCATAGAATCAACTAAGTCACAATTACCACAGTGCACGCCCACACGCCCGTCACCTAGCATGTGCGTCACCTCAACAAATACTACATAACACATATTTCAGGGATTCATACCCTCAAAACCAAGTTTAGAAGTGTTGTATATTCTTCCAAGTTGTTCTTCTTCATGATCGCGGAAAGTCCCTCACGATCGCGAAGAACAAAAATATGCTGCCCTCAAAATACTCTTTGCGAATGGAACAACCAATCTCGAATGCAGTTCACAGAATCTCACACCGCGATTGCTCTCTCTCTCACGCGATTGCAAAGAAAAAATGCATGGGCTTCCCAATCCTCCCCGTTCCTTCTTCACGTACGCTACCCAACACCCTTGTTCGCGATGCATGAAAAACCAAAGCTCCGATCGTAGACCACTTCTCACGATCACATAAAGAAACTCACTAGTCGCCTAATTAAGCTTTCGCGATAATAAACCTTCCCACGCGTTCGCGGATAAGCAAACCAGATTAGAACACCAGAAATCCCACCAAGCCAAAAATGAAGCCGAACTTGATCCGAATCAAACCCGAGGCTCTCGGGACCCCATCCAAACATGTCAACAAGTGCTAAAACACGATACGAACATAGTCGAGGCCTCAAATCACATCAAACAACATCAAAAACGCGAATACCACCCCAATTCAAGCCTAATGAAACTAATGAATTTCCAACCTCTACAATCAATGCCGAAACCTATCAAACCAACTCCGGTTGGCCTAAAATTTGCACACAACTCATAAATGACACAATAGACCTATTCCAATTTTCGGAAACAAAATTCGAGCCCGGTAACGAAAAAGTCAACTCTCGGTCAAACTTCTCAACTCTCAAAACTTCAACTTTTCCAACTTTCGCTAATTCAAGCCAAAATCATCTACGGACCTCCAAATCAGTATTCTGCCACATTCCTAACTCCAAAATCAACATACGAAGTTATCAAAACCATCAAAATTCTCTTTCGGAGTCATTTATACATAAATCAACATCCGATAAACTCTTTCAACTTAGGCTTCCAACCTTGGGACTAAGTGTCCCAACTCATTCCGAAAAGTCCCCGGAACTAAATCAACCACCTCGTCAAGTCTCATAACAAAAATTGAGCACATATTAATCAATGAATTAGGTAACAGGGCGACGATATTCAAAACAACTGGTGAGGTCATTACTTTCTCCCCTCTTAAACAAATGTTCTTCCTCGAATGGGTCTAGAATCTTACCTGGAGCCTCAAAGGATATTTGTTCTTAATTGTTACTTTGTTCAACTATCTATAGTTAATGCACATCTGCATAGTACCATATTTATTCTTCATAAATAGAATCGGTGCACCCCAAGGCGACACACTAGGCCTAATGAACCCCTTACCAAAAAGATTCTAAAGCTGCTGTTTCAATTCTTTCAACTCTGCTTGTGCCATATGATACAGAGGAATAGAGATGAGTTGAGTTCGCGGTACGAAATCAATACCAAAATCAATGTCTCTTTGGGTGGTATGCCCAACAGGTCTGCAGGAAACATATCCGAAAAGTCTCGCATTAATGAAATATAATCAATGGTAGGAGTATCAGCACCAACATCCCTCATAGAAGCTAAATATGACAAATACTCGTTCCCAACCATCCGTTAGGCCTTCAGATATAAAATCATTCTACTGGGAACATACTCGACCTCTCCACTTGATCCTAGGTAACCTGGTATCGCAAATGTCACGGTCTTAGCGTGACAATCTAGAATAGCATGACATGGGGACAACCAATCCCTACCCAAAATCACATTAAAGTCAACCATACTAAGAAATAAGAGATCAACTCTAGTCTCCAATCCCTTAATGGTCACCACACATGATCGATACACGCAGTCCACAATAATAAAATCACTCACCGGCGTAGATACATAAATAAGTGAAACTAAGGACTCACAAGGCATATCCAGATAATGAGAAAATATGATGATACATACCAATAAGTGGAACCAGGGTCAAATAATATGGAAGCATCTCTGTGGCATACTAAGAAAATACATGTGATCGGTACGTATGAAGCAATAACCTATGGACTTGAAAGGAAAGCATATCATCGAACCTGAGCGCCACCTGATCGGTCTCCCCCTTTAGGTCAACATCTAGATGCCTGAGTCCCACCCCGAGCTGGCTGGGCGGGTGGTGAATTAATTGGTGCAAAAGTCATAGGCTGATCCCTCTGCTGATCTAGACCTCCAACACGATGGTGAAACTGCTTCAATACGTGTCCTAAGTCCCCCCACTAACTCGCCGATCTGGTGGAGACCGAATCGGAATGCGAGAGCTAGGATAGCTACTATAAGGATCTGGTATAGATTAACCCTAAACTGATGAAACACGAGATGAACTCTAAGTTTGGAGGGCACTGAGAGACGACTGGCCCGGATGCGCACTGTATGAACCATCGCCGGTTGATGCATCGTGATAAAGATGACCCAGGTGTGGTGGAACTGACCTCGAAAAGAAAAATTCCTGAAACCACTTGCACCACGAGGCCTCTTGGCCTGCTTCTCCTCACGCTCCTGACTATGGACCTGCTCAAACCGCCTAGAAATATCAACCACCTCGTTAAACCTAGCACCTGATGAAATCTCCCGATTTATGACAAACCACAATCCATAGTTGAGGCCATCAATGAACCTCCTAATCCTCTCCCTCTTTATGAGAACCAACCAAATAACATAACCGGCCAACTCTGAAAATCTCATATCGTACTAGGTCACGGACATACCCTCCTTTCGTAGATGCACAAACTGCCTACGCAACTCCTCCATGTGGGTCTATGGAAAAAAACTTCTCCTAAAAGAGAACGGAGAACTCGTGGCACGTAAGCGGTGCTGCACCGGCTGGACTGCTCAACTCATAGGCTTCCCACCATATGAAGGCTGCCCTCGCCAGCTGAAAAGTAGTAATGGAGACTCCACTAGTCTCCAGAATACCCAACCTGCGAATAATCCACAGGCACATTTCTAAGAAGCCCAGAGCATCCTTTGACTCATTCCCATTGAATGATGGAGGCCCGATCCTCCCAAATTGCTTTAGCCTCTTTTTTTCCGCGTCACTCATCAGTGGACCTACCTGGGCTTGAGGAACTGCAACCTGCTGAGATGGTAGTCCTCCTGGTGTCAGAAGTCCCTGAACCATCTGCTCTAGAGTATGGGGAACGGGAGTCTGAGCACCTCCCAGGGCCTGAGAAGTGGATGGTGCGGTCTAAAATGAAACCACCTGAGCAAAGCTAGTGCATAATGTCAATATCTTTGTCAAAGCCTCCTAAAGTCCTGGAATCACAATAGGCAAGCTGGTGCCTGAACTGGTCCCACTGGCTCAACCACATTTGGGATATGCTCCAGAGCTTGAGCAACTGGTAGGTCTACAAGTGTTGCTCTAGGTGTTGTACGAGCTTAACCTTGGCCTGTACCGCGGCCCCAGCCTCTCTTGGCCCTAGCTGGTGGTACTGGTGGCCATTTACTTGATCCGGTAGCACGTGCCATCACCATCTATGAGAGAATAGAATAGAAAAATTTTAGTTTCGAGAATCAACAAATCCACACGACAAGAATACTCAATGGTTCGGTAGCCTCTCAATGGTAGGAACAGACGTCTCCGTATCGATCCGCAAGACTCTACCAAACCTGCTCATGATTCGTGACACCTATGTAACCTAGGGTGTGATACTAACTTTTCATGATCCCAAAACTCAACACGTCGTGTTGGCACATATCACAATACTAGGCAAGTCGGCACAATTAACTATGCATTTTTAAATTGAAAACAAGTTGAAACATGTTTAATAGTTATAACTCTCATAAATAGTCGATAGGAAATACTGCATCTCAAATAAAAAATTTCCAAAATTCGGGTGTCATTGAGTATATAGGTATCTAAATGACAATACAGTCAAGGCTTCACATACAACTGTCTGGAAAAGTAGACCAATACTAAATAAAGGAAAAAAGGATAGTCGAGGTCTGTGGACGCCATAGCAGCTACCTCAAAAGTCTCCAAGCAGATAAAGCTCAAAATCTAGCAACTGCCGTGCCCAGAAGTACCTGGATCTGCACACAAAGTGTAGGGTGTAGTATGAGTACAACCGACCCAATGTACTCGATAAGTAACATGACTAACCTTAGGCTGAAAGTAGTGACGAGCTTAGAAAGGTACGGTCCAATCCAGATAATAACAACACAGATATGATAGGAAAATGACAATAATAACTTAGAGAAAATCTCCTAATCGGTTTGTAGACAGTACATAAATGTAGACATGCTTTCAAGTATTTAGTAGTTCAAGCTCAACGCGGATAGATATGCCATGTATGACTAATATGAGCTATGTTACATCTCCATATCAACATGCCATGTATGCATGCAACTGTAATGCAACACTGTGATAAAGCCATATACTCATACTCTCAGAGTATTCAACGTCACTCCAAACGCGCAATCACTCAATACTCCTTATCACTTTGCACTATCAATCACTCAACACTCTCAATCCCCTCAACTCTCTCAATCACTCGGCACTCGCAATTAGTAGTTACATGTGCTCACTGTTGGTATGGCAGACTCTAGAGAGGAAAATCTTTCCATAGCGCAAATATAAGCCAATCATGGCATGAATCAATAAAGCATGCTGCGATGTGCAACCCGACCCCTTAAATATTACTCAAAATCAGGCCATCGACCTCACCAGTCATCATCCTCTTTAGTCTCTCGGGCTCACAAATCTCATGACAATTAGCCCAAACAATGATAATATGATGTAACAATAAATGGAAACAGAGACTGAGATATGATATGCAAATGATAAATGTGACTGACTATTGAAATTTAAGCAAATAATTCAATCAGCAGAAGTGACCTCTGTGGGTCCCTAGAAAATAATCATATAGTCTAAGCATGATTTCTAACATGGATTATAGCTCAATTACTCTAACAAGTAGGAGTTTCATGAATAGCAACAAGGTTTGATAGCTGAATGGTACCACAGAATCAATCGAGTTAGAATTACCACAGTGCGCACCCATACGCTCATCATCTAGCATGTGCGTCACCTTAACACTAACCACATAACAAGTATTTCACTGATTCATACCCTCAGAACCATGTTTAAAAGTTTTACTTACCTAAAACCGCACAAATCCCTACACGAACAACCCATTGCCTCGCGAATAAGCCACTGAATGACTCGAATCTAGTCACTAATAACTTAATGCAATCAACACAAGCTATGAGAGTCATATCCATATGAAAAAGCTAGGTTCTTTAGAAAAAGTTAAAAAAGTCAACCCCAGGCCCACGTCTCGGAATCCAAAAAAATTACCAAAATTCGAACACCCATTCAACAACGAGTCCAATCATACTAAAATTACTCAATACCGATCTCAACTCGATCTTCAGATCCCCACATTATAGTTTATGAAGCTTTTATATTTTTTCTAATTTTTTCAACCCAAAACACTAACTAAATGAAAACAGTGATAGATTCATGTATATTAATCAAATCCAGTTAAAATCACTTACCCCAATCGACTCCTTGAAAATTCCTCCAAGAATCACCTGAATCCAAACTCAAAGTCCAAATGGGAAATAATAATCAAACCCTTATTTTTGAAACTATATATTCTGCCGAGTCGTTCTTCTTCGCGATCAGGGGAAGTCCCTCGCGATCACGAAGGAAAAAAATATGCTTCCCTCAAAATACTCTTCGCGAACGTGAACAACCAATCGAGAAAGCGGTTCAAACAATATCAAACCTACGCGATCGCCAAGAATAAATGCGTGGATTTCCAAGCTCCCCTTTCCTTCTTCACAGACATGATCCAACATCCGCGTTCGTGACGCATGAACAACCAAAGCTCTGCGATCGCAGACCATTTCTCGTGATCTCAAAAAGCAACTCGCAGGTCGCCCAATTAAGTATTTGTGATCGCGAACCTTCCCACGCGATCGCGAATAAGGAAACTAGATCAGAACATCCCACAAAACAAAAATGAAGCTGAACTTGATCCGAATCACACTCGAGGCCTGCGGTACCCCATTCAAACATACCAACAAGTACTAAAACACAATAATAACTTAGTCGAGGCCTCAAATCACATCAAACAACATCAAAAGCACGAATCGTACCCCAATTCAAGCCTAATGAAGCTAATGAATTTTCAACATCAACAATCGATGCCGAAACCTATCAAACCAACTTTTATTGTCCTCAAAGTTTGCACACAAATCATTAAATGAAACAACAGACCTATTCCAATTTTTGAAATAAAAATTCGAGTTTGATAACGAGAAAAGCCAACTCTTGATCAAACTTCTCAACTTTCCAAGCTTCAACTTTTCCAACTTTTGTCAATTCAAGCCAAAATCATCTACGAACCTCCAAATCAATACCCAAACACACTGCGAATTTCAAAATCACCATACAGAGCTATCAGAACCATAAATACTCCATTCTGAAGTCATTTACATATAAAGTCAACATCTGGCCAACTCTTTCAACCTAAGTTTCCAACGTTGGGACTAAGTGTCCCAACATGTTCTGAAACATCTCCAGAATTAAACCAACCACCCCGGCAAGTCACATAACAACAAATAAGCGCAGAATAAGCAATGAATAGGTGAATGGGGCTACAATACTCAAAACGACTAGCCGAGTCATTACAATCTAACATTAATTTAGTTTTAAAATGTGTATGCTGATCCTCAAAAAAGAAAATAGGATTATTGATTTTGAACAAAGGATGCCCGAATTCTACTGCATCTACTCCAAGTTATATGGCAATCTTCCATTTCGATACGTTTCGAGTTGCTTGACACCATTCTATTTTAGTAAAATTTTCAAGTTTCAATATACAATTTTATTAAACTATTCAAAATTTCAAATTTAATGCGACGTTTATATATATATATATATATCACTTAATCTTTGTTTCTGGTCAAACTACAACAGAATATGATGAAGTAAGTGTTATTTTTTCAAAATAATATATAATTTTTTCATTCAATAACTTACTTATTTCTTGTTAGATTTTTATTAAAAAAAATTCAAAAGTCAATATTAAGTTGCAAAGATGATGTTATCCGAGATGTGTGGATTAGGTTCGAATCAGATCCTTTCAAAACATATATAGTAAGTGATATAAATCTCATTTTCTATTTAGCGAAACAAAATAAGCCTCCCATTTAATTTTAGAAATAACGAAAATCTCCTTGTTACTTTATCATTGTATTATACAAACCTTCTTGTTGTGAGTCTCTATCATCACGATCCTCAGTAGCAACAACTTATATGTCCAACTTTACCCTTCTACTAATTTCATATGTATTTAAAAATTATAGGTCAAATAATAAAGGAAAGGAGGGAATTTTAATCAAAATTTTGTGATATTTAATACCGTTAAATCTTTACCATCAAATGGGGGTTAATTGTGATAATTGATAAATTTGGTGGATGTTTGAATAATAATAAGGTTTATGCTTTATTAAAGTGACCCCTTTTATAGTAAGTTATTTATTCTTTATTACATCACATGTCTATTTATTCCGAAGTCATTGTTTGCTTCCTCAGTCAATTTATTCTGCTTTCTTCCTTGCAAAACACAGTGATGAAGAAGTCAAGAAGTTTACCCAATCACATGCCAGCAAGGATCAGCGGCACCAATGAAAGTGTGTTAACCATAATTCTTCTCCGTTTGCCTGTGAAGCCTCTAATCATATTCCGTCGGGTAAGCAAACAATGGTCTTCTCTTATCTCCGATCCATACTTTTGTAATTCTCATACCATATATAGTATTAAAAAGAACCCCAATCTTCTTTCCCCTTCTGGTTTCTTCATCTATAATTCTTTTTGTAATCAATTCCTTTCTTTTTCTTTATCTAGAAAAAGAAGTAAACCTTCTTTACCTTCGCTTTCATTTCTAGGCCAAAATTGTAAGATTTTACAATCATGCAATGGCCTCTTACTCTGTTGTTTGAACTTTGGAACCTTCTGCGTTTGCAACCCAACAACAGGGAAATTCAAGATTCTTCCATCCGCTAAGGTGGACGGTGAATTCTCTTGGATAAGTCCATTTACACTTGCTTTTGATCCTTCTCGATCGCCTAATTATAGAGTTGTTTGTTTCAAGAAGCTTAAGAAAGAATCACCCGAATCAACTGAAAGTTACTACTTTCAGATATTTATATATTTATCTGAGATGGGTATATGGAAATCTAGCAATTCTTTTGAAGTGAACATGTGCCTAGACATGGCTGCGGGAATCTTCTCAAATGGTGTTGTTCATTGGGGTTGCCATGAACAGTACATCCGGTTCGATATGAATGAGGAGAAGGTGATGCTAATGAGATTGCCTTTTGTTTATGTGTTTACCGAACATTCATGGGATATTGGCTGCCTTTGGGAATGGCATGACACTATCTATTCAGCTATGAAAAGTGAGTGGAATTTTAGTTTGCATGAGTTGGATCAAGCTACTTTAAAATGGATTCCGCACAAGTATTACCTTGCTCCCAATAGTCTGGCGAAAGCAGCATATCGTGCAGTTACGAAGGAAGGGACAGAGGAACACAAATACGATCGAACAGAGCGCAAATTCTCTGTAATTGCTTTGGTCAAGGGAGACAAGGAAAAGGATACTGCAGTATTGATAGCCATTTTTGGTAAAGTCATTTCCTATAATTTTTCCCGGAGGAAGATTAGAATCATTCTTGACTTGGGATTGCCGAGTGATATTCAAGGAGATGTATGTTGTAATTGCCTTAGTGCTTATCAGTATATTCAAACTCTGTCTTCTGTTTGACAGAGTAGTTTTTCTTTAAATAGCTACAGTTTGGGTGTTAGCATGAAATCTGCTACTTCTTCCTTCGTCTACTTGCATTTCTAAGAGGAACAAAAGTTTCATTTCTATTGAATGATTAAACTGAACTTTTGCCCTAAATTTTGAAATGAATCCATGAAGTATTATAGAGTAGTAAAATTTACCCCTCTTGGTTGTGTTTACTCAATTTGTTTGCATTATAATAGGTCTGAATAAATGCAAAATTTTGTACAAGTGCCACAACCCCTGTGAAAACTAACTGTGACTCCATTGTTAATACAATACTTCAGTACTAAATTTGCATTTTCTCATGACCCAAAATCCCAAACAAATCGGACTTTTGATGGCGCCTAACACCTCTTGCTAGGCAAGACAACACATAACAAAAAGTACGAAAGAAGTATAACTTACGACTAACAACAAGGTAATAATATGATGTAAAAGCAACTCAAAAATATGCATAATAAGTCCAAGATCAATACTAATTTTTAACCATCCCAAGGCATGGAGTCAGAAGTACATGAGCTTCCAGAGTTTACAAAATACATTATCTTTAAGGAGATGCAATAATGTCTGGAAAGTAGAAACAGTAAAACAGAAATGAAAAGAAGACTCTATGGCATGCGAATGAGATGCAGCTCTACCTCGAGTCGTCCATGTGGTATCTGCTAAGCACTTATCGAGATTCCCCTAGTACCAATGATTGAATATGCACAAGAAGTGCAGAAGTGTAGTATGAGTACAACTGACCCAATATAAAATGTAATTGTCGATCTTAACCCCGATGAGGTAGTGACGAGGTTACGACAAGACACCTACAAATAAACTTGTGCAATTATAATAACAAGAATTATGAAATAGAAAGTAAAGTACCAAGTATAAAGAAAGATAATAATATGTGAGAAAGACAATACGTATGTAAGCAAATAACATAAAACAGAAAATTAAGGCAAAGTGTCACCGAGTAAACCACAACTCATACTTTTACAACAATTATGAACAACATTTCAAGAAGTAAATTACGAAACTACAAGGGCAAGTCAACAATCCAAAATACAAAGTAACGAACAATGAAACTAACAAAAGACACGGCATCACCATTCGTGCTTTTACTCTCATTCTCACATGGTAATTTAATAGCAAAGACAAAACACTCTTCGTACATATCCTCACTTCCATTCGTGCAATGATATCCATGTATGAATAAAGCATGTAACAACCTTCGTGCATAATCGTTGTACCTCAAAAGAATGGCAACAGCCTACATACATTTATCTCTTCCGCACCAAGCATCACTTATAACACAATACCAAGCAATGTGGGAAGCATAAACAACGTCAAAAGTAACATTTGAACATAAGTCATGTGAGAATTAACCAACACTTTTGCAACAACAACCAATCAACAATTAAACGATCTCAATGCCCAATACACATATCAAAGAGTTTTATAATTAATCTAAAGTATGGAAGGCATAATAGACATAGTAACATGAAACAAATAAGGCTTATTCTACCTGCATGCTTATCTCATGGACAACACATTTATACTCACCACCTTGTCTATACGACACCCCCTAACACATAGATGATGTAGCAAATACACTCGATTACACTCTAATTCTCTCAACTAAGGTTAACAAAGATACTTACCACTTTTTAGAACAAGATCAACAATCCAACGCGGTGTTCCCTTTGGAACAAGACTCTAAACCACTCGAATCTAGTCAATTATTATTCGAATAAGTCAAAAAAAGCTTTAGAAACTACCCTCGTATGAAAAAGGTTCAATTTTAATAAAATTAAAAATGTCAACAAAAAGTTATCCCGCACCTACTTGGTCAAAATTCAAAATTAAGACCAAATTTTGATTACCCATTATCCCCGAGCCCGGACATGTGATTTATTTCGAGATTCGACCTCAATTTAAGGTATACATCTTAATTCTACAAAATACTTAGTTTCTACCCAAAATCCCCAATTTCTACTTTATGAATCTTATATTTGATAGTAATGTTCATGAAAAAGTAATAGAAATTGAGTGAAAAAAGTTGATGTTACTAACCTATGAAGTTGAGAAGAAATTTCTCTCCAAAAATTGCCTATATGGAGTCTAGGTCTCAAAAATGGTGTAAAATTAGCTAAGTCATGAAATCCGAATATTTTACCAGCTGCAGATATCGTAATTGTGAACTCTTGTTTGCAATTACGATGTTCGAAAATGCAAACCACGTAACGACCCGGCTAGTTGTTCGGTGAGATTAGCCCAGCTTCCCCTGTTTCTGCTTTATCGTATGTTGCTTAGTCTATTTATGTTGTGTTGGGTCGGTTGGTTTGGGTTCATAGTGGTCGTGGTGAAAATAGAGACAGTTAGTCTCTTGAAGTAGCTTAATAGTTGAAAAAGTCAACTGGGAGTTGATTTATTGGTAAACGATCTCGGAATGTGGATTTTATTTCTGATAGCTTCATTAGGTGATTCGGGACTTATGAGTGTGTTTGGAATGAAGTTTTGATGTCCAGTGTAGAATTACGCTTGAATTGGCGAATGTTAGTTTTTGGTGATTTCCGGTCGGTAGTAGAAAATAGGCTATAGGGGTCGGAATGGAATTCCAACAGTTAGAGCAGGTTCGTAATGTCATTTTAGATATGTGTGAAAATTTTCAGGTCAATCGTATGTGTTTTGATTGGTTTCGGCATCATTGGCGAGTTTAGAAGTTTTAAAGTTCATAGGTTTGAATTTGATGTAATTTTGGCGTTTTTGTGTTGTTTTTGGTGTTTCGAAGGCTCGACTAAGTTTGAATAATGCTATGGGGTGTATTAGTATGTTTTGTTGGGACCTCGAGGGGCTCGGGATTGATTTCGGATGGTTAGCGAAGGTTCATACTTAGGAAATTTGCAGCAAATAACTGCTGGTATGAATCTTCTGGTGTGGACGCACTTGCGGATGGGGAGCTGCAGGTGCCAAGGACCATGCGCAGATGCGAAAAGAGGCTAGGCCGGAGGAATCCGCAGGTGCGAAGCATGGGACGCACCTGCGAAGCCGAAGGTGCGAGAAATGGACTGTTAGTGGGATTTCGCAGGTGCGCACCTGGGACAGCAGGTGTGGATTAACTGGGCAGAACAGTATAAAAAGTGCCTCCGCAAAATTTTGGTCATTCTTCCATTGTTGCATGCGGGTGGAGCTTGGTTGAGAGCAAATTGAAGAAAGAATTCGAAGGCCTTCCGTGGAGGTAACTTCCCGGAATATAAAAACTCGTTTCTATGCTATTTTGTACGGATTAGGCTTGTAATTTGAATAATTAAAGGGGAAAAAGTTGGGGAAAATGGGGAGAAAATTTGGAAATTCATTTTGTGATTTGAGTGGGCAATTATGGTCCGATTGTGGAACTTTTGGTAAGTATGGAATCGTGGGAGGATGCAGATTCTAGTAATGTAAATTTTATTGAATTCCGAGACATGGGCCCGTCGCTCGGATTTGGCCGAACTTCGAGAATTGTGTTAAAATTTATATCTTTCGATTGGGTTTTCTTCCATTAGCATATATTGATGATGTTAATATGATTTTGGTTAGATTCGGAGCATTTGGGAGCCAATTCGAGGAGCAAGTGCATCGCGGAGGAGCTTTTGGGCCGTTTTGAGGTAAGTAACGATTCTAACTCTAAACCTGAGGGTATGACACCCCATTATTTGATATTGTATTGATAAATGAGGTGATTCACGCGCTAGGTGACGAGCATGGGGGCGTGCATCAATAGGTATTGTGACTTGGTCCATCTCATAGCGACTATTAAGCCGCATATTCGATTTGAAACCTTACGACATCCTGTCTTTTAGAAGTTTATACTTGTTATGGGCTGTGAGCCATGTTTGGGGCCTTGGGCCGACTTGTTTAGACCCTCGGGGGGAGGGGGGTACTTTTACACTATTCTACCACTATCTTGTTAGTAAATTGTGAATTCAGTCATTGTTTCCTATTTGTTGTTATTTTCACTATTATCACACTGCTTTGAAAACTCTGAAAAGTATTTTGGGCTGAGTCCCGTGAGTCGAGATGAATTGCTCAAGTGGCTTGTGACGGTGATTGAGTCAGGCCGAGAGTCGAGTACGTGAGGATAGCCATGGATCGGGCTGCACGCCGCAGCAGCATATATGTGTTAGGTCGAGCGTCGAGTATGTGAGGATATTTATGGGACGGGCTGCACGCTGCAGCAATATATATGTTATATATTATATGTGGGTCGGGCTGCACACCGCAGCAATAGTGATTATATATATATGGATCGGGTTGCACGCCGTAGCAATATATGTTATATATGGATCGGGTTGCACGCCGCAGCAATATACATATTGGATTGGGCTGCACACCGCAACAAATATAACACTTGGGCTGAAGGAGCCCCTCCAGAAGTTTGTACACCTCAGTGAGTGCAGTCGACTATTATATGGATTGGGTTGCACGCCGCAGCAGTGTATGTTATATATATATGGATCGGACTGCACGCCGCAACAGTATAAATATATATGTATGTATAAATGTAGTGGAGCGGGTTGTACGCCACAGCAGTTGTGTGTGGTCATGGTACTTACTGAGTATGAGTGTTAACTGAGAGCATGAGATACTGTTAGTGGAGTCACGAGTGACTGAGAGGCTTTCCCGAGAGGCTTTATTGTGAGTGATGCTGTGCTCGAGGGGCTTATATTTTATGAAAATGCTTTTTTTCACTCTTCTTTACATTGAGCCTCTGATAATAAATGTTGGATATTAGTTTTCATACGAGAATTTTAAATGGAAATCGGAGTTTTTATGAAATATTCGGAATTGTAGATTTCTGACTTGATTTATTCATTTCCACTATTATTCATTATATGGATTTACATGATTTAAATTGCTCGTCACTACAATCAAGTTTTTAGTTACATTGATTACTTACTGAGTTGGTGTACTCACGTTACTCCCTGCACCTCTGTGTGCAGATCCAGGTACCGGACCATCTCACTAGTTGATTTCCAGACGAGCTTGGAGTTGTTCGAGGATTGAGGGAGCTGCTCAGCGTCCCTAGCTCACCTCCTTTCCTTCCCTCAGATTATAGTTTCTTTTGGTCTTCTGTACCTCAGACTTTTGTTGTATCAAGTCACTGTTGTACATTGTATTTTCAGTCTTAGATGCTCATGACAGTTGACTCTAGTTTTTGGGGAAGTGTGTATTTACTTATCTCTTTCTGATATTTTTAAAATCTGATAAATTTTTGGGAAATTATGGGATATATTGATAATCTGAAATGGTTGGCTAGCCTAGTTCCATGATAGACGTCATCACGGCCGGCTTAGGATTTGGGGTCGTGACACCACTTATCACAAATGTGACATGGCTTAACAAATACGAAGCAGTCCACCCTATTACTTAGAGTCGCAAATGCGACCAAAACATCACAATTGCGAAGGTTGTCCTCCTCGCAAAAGCGAACGTAGATTCATAAATGTCAAACTGCCCAACCCCCTCCAACATGGCAAAATGCGAGCATGATCTCGCAAATACAATGCTCGTATTTGCGAACAGATCCTCGCAAATGCGAGACGTGCAGTTCAACAACATCATCAATACAACAAAAATGCCAACTCAGTCTGCAGCCTATCCAAAACATATCCGAGCCCCAACTACTCCAATAGAAATATTCACACAATTATATTTACATCATACTATCACGACCCCAATTTCTTACCTTAGGATGTCACGATCGAACGTAGCTTCTATGACTATGTAAGCCTAAGAAACAAGTTAATACGAAGGAAAGTAACGACTAAAACAAGATATAAGTTAACAAGTCTCATAAGAATCTCAACACAGAACCACAATATAATATGTTCCCAAAACCTGGTGAGAATGAGTCACAAGCTATACAGAAAAGTGTAGAATCTCAATATACACCACTATCTGAAATCAGGATAAACAGTGATAAGGAATAGAAGAAGATGACTCCGAGGCCTGCAGGCGTCGAGCTATTATACCTTGAAGTCTCAAAACATAGGTGAATGATCACTAGCGTCCGACACGATCATACATACCTGGATCTCCACAAAAATGTATGGAAGCGTAGTATGAGTACACCACAACAGTACCTAGTAAATATCGAGCCTAACCTCGGTAGTAGTGACGAGGCCAGGTCGAGACACCTACTAAGACAAGGTAAATGGAACAAAATATAATTGTGACCAATAATGGAAACGAAGAAAGGTATTATAAAAAACAACTTAATAACATTAGCTAGTGACATAATTCAAAGCAAAAAGGCAACAAGCACATAATGAGAACCACAAGTAATCAAATACGGACAAAACATATAAGACAAGAAGAACACAACAAGAACTTTTCAACAAATAAACCTTTTCAATATGGAATGTAAAACAAGAATCACAACCGAGGTACTACCTCGTATTCACTTCTTACAATTTCAATCATAATTTATTCTTATATCACCACGTGAGCCTTTCATTTAGTTTTGAAAATCATTTTTCTGAAATAACTACATGCATTTTATCCCACTTTATCTCACCACATGGCTTCAAGTAGTTCTCCTACTAGTAATGTCACGACCCAAAACCCACTATAGGTTGTGATGGCACCCAACATTGTCGTTAGACAAGCCAACGGTAAACTAGAAACTTAGTTATTCATTTTATTATTTTTGAAATCATGAATCTTGATAGGTGGAGACATAAATGTGTCAAACTCGTAGGTTAATATATTTTAAATATTATACAAGTAAAAGTGTGTTGAGGTTAAAACATAAAAAAATTCTAGAATTATCTCAAAACCCGGTGTCACAAGTGTATGAGCATTTACTAAGGAATACAATAATAATACAACATCTTTCGGAAATGTAAATAAGACATGATAAAGTAAATAGTACAATGGAGACTATTTGGGCCCCAGTACGTATCTTGGAATGCAACTCACCATAAAGTCTCCTCGGTAGTTGTGCCTACGCGCCAAGATGACCACCAATTCAACATGTGAGATCCTGCACATTTAGTGCAGAAGTGTAGCATGAGTATGTAAATTAACACGTACCAGTGAGTATCTAGCCTAACACTGGAGAAGTAGTGACGAGGGGTCGACATCGACATTTACTAGAGGTCCAATAAAGCAATATAATACATCATTAGTAGATATGAAGCACAACAACAATAATGGGCTAAAACTGTAAGTTACATAACCTTCAAGAATTTTCATTTAAAATATAAATTTCTTAGTCTCGTATTCTATCTTAAACGGATAAGAATACCATATAAAATTCCAAGCATCAGTGGAAGGATAATCTCGTGAATATTCGGATGGCTAGCGATATAATGCACAATTAAGCCGAGGTGATATAACTCGGCCTAGTATAAATATGTTTCTAAATCAATTTCAATTAGTTCCTATTCATCAAGCTAGCAAAATGAGTACAAACAATTAAAATATTACATGATAAAGTCCTAAGTCTACCAAGACATATACATGCTTCAGCTATGTAAGGACTCTCGGCACATCGTGCGTATGTAACACCCAAAACTAGTAGAACACAACAATTACATCACTTAGAGGGTAATTTCTCCCTTACATGGTTAGACAGGAGACTTACCTCTCTCCGAAGTTCCATAATCGGCTCCAACTCCTCTCTAAAACCTTAAACCAATGCCCATCGATCCGAAACTAGTCAAACAAGGTGCATATCAATGAAAATATAATCCAATGCGTATAATTTAGCCATTTATAATAATTCTCAGTTCCGCTCGAAGAGTCAACAAAGTCAACCCTAGGGCCGGCATGCTTGGATCCTGAAAATTCTTGAAGATACTCACTACTTATAGTGCCACGAACTTGAATATATTAGTTTATTCTGAATTCCATGTCCAATTTCGTGGTCAGAATCCAAAAATACTAAATTCTTGGTTTTCCTCGAAATCTCACAAATTTCCACAAATTTCATGTTTAAATCCATATATAAACGAAGCATTTAATGAGTAGGAATCTCTTACCTCAAGATTGATGATGAAATTGGATCATCCAAATCGCCCTAAAAATCGCCCAAGCCAGAGGGGAATGAGTGAAATTAGCAAAAATCCCAAATTAAATTTCCCAGACCTGTCCTTTATCGCATTCGCGTGCCCATGGTCGCGTTTGTGAAGGATTGACGGTCCTAGCACAGCGTTCGCATCCAAACCCACTCGTTCAGGATGGCCAACATGCCCCAACCTAGAACTCCTCCTTCGTGTTTGCAGTTGTTCTTCCGCGTTCGCAAATGGAACACTGCAAGCCCAGCAATTTTCCGTGTTCGCGACTACGTTGTCGCATTCGCGTAGGGTAAAGTCCCCCTGGCCCTCAACTCTGCTTTGCGTTGCAATTCCTCCTTCATGTTAGCGAAGCACAAAAAAGGAAGCCACCAATTTTCCTTCTTCGCTAACGCGTGTTGATACCCAATTTTTCCCAAAATATTTTTAAAATTGCAAATTTACCTTCAAAATCATGCATTAACAACGATTGGTATTTTTCCATAATTTTCTTATACTTTGTATAATTTATCTAGCATTTTATTTCCAATAAATAATTACAAAATCACATCACAAATGATTTCAAAAGCATTTCTTGATTTAATTCATTGTTTATGGTCCTAATAAGATCAAATTATTTCATAATTAGCCAAATTGGCATCTTTTGGATATAAGTTCAAAAACTTTGCAATTATAGCCTTAACATGTAATTTTATACTATTTTTTTTACCAGATATTTTTAAATATCAAACAACCATTTTAAAGTTATTTCCATGCATATGATTCATTTTTATAAATAGTAGTTACCTTATAAAACTATTTTAATTAAACTATCCTGGTATTTAACAAATAGACCATGCCTATTTCGATTTTAGCGTAAATTGATTAATCACTGCCTATTAAACCAGCCCAAACCTGATTAAATCAATCCCAAATACCCCAAGCCCAAATCCATTAATCACCCGACCGAATTCTTCTCTTAATCTGGACCGTTGATCATTTTTTATCAACGGTCCAGGTCTCTTCTTACCTAATTTAACCCTGACGACTACCCCCCCCCTTCCTCTAATTTTCCTCTCTTTCACTCTGCCGTTACATCCTTCTCATCTCTCTCAAAACTCTCTCTGCTAAACCTACTCACCGGCCGTTGGCTTGCCGGTAACTATGGTTGTTTCTATGTGCGCATTAGAATCCATATTTAGGACCAATGCATTCTAAGCATGTCATGCATTAGATATCATGTTCTTAGGTTTACTGTTTCAACATCTCATTTGACATTATTTTCATCACTTAAAAATCCTGCTTCTAGGCTAAATAACAAAATTAACGTGAAAATTGTTGCTATTGCATATTCTGAAATCATGTTGTAACTTTCTGTGCATCTAGAAATTATGCATTTTTAGGAATTTTTCATATAAATCATTCTGCATCTTATAATGTTCATACTAGATACCCTGTTTTAGGATCTCACTAAGTCACACCTAGCTAAACTACTGATGCATGAAAAAAGGGACATAAGACAGTCTCACATTTGATTATCATGTGTTAGTAAAACTGGTAATAACCCCTATGTCTTTGCAACACTTAAAACATCATGGTTTAGGTAAAACAACTTGTAAACTGTTTTAATAATTCTGGTCACTATTGTGCATTCCCCCCAACGCCTAGGCAAGCCTTAGGTAACCAACCTTTATAAAACTGGAAAACTGTTGCTTTTGTGTTTACTGCTTAATGGTTAACAGGCTTAAAATCAGTAGGCAAACTGATTAGGGTCCCTGCTTCTGGGTTTACAAACTAAAACTGCATATCTTCTATGTTTTGATATTCACTTAGGCATCATGTTTTAGGATCCTGTTTAATAATACTACTCTTGTTTATGTTTGAGTCGTGCCGATTACATGCATTATCTGTGGAGGTAAATCTGAGCCTCTTAATTGTTCTTTCATGCCTTTATCTGCTAAAGTCCTATTTGTTCTTGTCTGTCGCCTAGTATTTTCTCCTTTTAAACCTTAGGGGTCTGTCTAGAAATGCCTATATGTGGAGGTCCTAATCTCCTCCAGGACCATTAAGAAGGGACGGGTAATAGCACGCATGGAGGTCGTTAAATAAACTCGTTTAATAACCACTAAGGGGTGGGAAAGGGTAGACATGGATATGATGACCGGTGCGCTAATTCCACGTGTAGCCCCTTTCTTAGGAGTGATTACCGTGCATTGTACTGATGTGATCCTACAAGATAAATGACATAGGACTCCCCTATCCCGTACACATGTGTGCTTAGACTGTAGATATTTCAAAACATAAATATGTTCTTAGACTTTTATTCTTGTAAAACCTTACTTCGCATGTGTGCTTACACTGCGAATCTTTTCAAAACCTTTATTTGTTTAAGCTTATTTGCTACTTGTTTAAATTCACAAAGCTTGTTTGGCCGGGAACCACATTTGTGGACTTCGAGGGGTTCCTAACACCTTCCCCTAGAAGTAACTTCAAGCCCTTACCCAATCTCTGGTTATTCAAGTATGTGTTATAATGACCCTTAGTAGGTTCCCTAATGCACCTTAAGTCGTTAGGTGGCGAGTCTTGAATTCGTTACATACACCTTTTCCTAAAAGGAAACGAGTTGTGCCAATAATGTTAAGAACCATGACCGATCTGAAAGGAGAAGAAAAGAGGGGGGTGCGAAAGCATGGCGACTCTGCTGGGGAAGTATCTAGGCTTTTACCATTTCAAACTGCTTTGTGAACTTATCTTTACATTGTTAATATTTGCGACCTTTCCCTTTCCCCTTTATGTGCAATTAATTGTTTATCTCCTTCAAGTACTTGTTCTTTTCAAAATCAAAACTGACATGTTTCTTTTTGTTTTCCTTTGTAACTGCTTTTCAATCATAAGTGTTGTATTTATCGCTTTCATAACGTGCAAATACATGACAACATGATTTTTTGCTCATTTATTGTTGCATAATCATGCTCAACATCATATTACACGCGTGCCTATAAAAATCCTATAGCAACGCTTGATGAGTCATTGTGCTCTTCCATTTTATATCACCTCTAAATTCAGAAAGGCTTATTTGCGATAAAACTAGTCGATCAGTGGTGCAGTCGACGGCTCCGTGCCTTTCCCCCTCAAGTTGTCCGCTTGAGAGTACCAATCTAAAACCCCATAGAAACCTTACTCTGTTATATTGTACATGCATCATGGTCAAACCTAGCGGGGTTAACGTGTCGTCCGCACTATAACCCTTTAAGACAGCCTTTTCCAAAAGTCCACCGGGGTTTTCATAATACCAACAGACACAATCACGTTTTGTGCATTTATTTGGAGAATTAAATATATGTATGCTAATCATAAGTGTATAAATAGTCAAGTCTGGCTGGGGTAAGGGTCTAACTTTATTTGTTTTGCAAAAAATGAGGAACGAAGTCCCCAAGTTCCGCATGGTCCAAAGAATACCACCACTGTTGCTTGATTGGTAGGAAGAACTTTCGCCAAGTGAAAGTGACAAGAAGATCGAGCCAGGGGAAGGTCCTTCTGGGACTAAGTAGTTTAGGTTTCCTTTTGATTGCTTTTATTAATGAAATAAGGTCGAGTTCCATTAGTGCTTTATTTCCTGCTTATTATTTTAGTGTCGTTTTGGATTCTTCTATTTAACATTAATGAAATGAGGCATTTTGGCATCTAAGTTCTCTAAATCAACTTGTCACTAGGCCTACCTCGGGCACAACGAGGCTCCCAAGTTAGGACACGATTTTATTCCTTCACTATGTATTTAAATACTGCAATATTTTCTCATGATCCTCACTGACTTGGCTACCTTTTATTTTGTTTTTGTTTCTTTCTTTTGATTATTTCCCCTCCCCAAAGGTTGGTTCGTGCATTCTAGAATCATCATCATATCATACAAGATCCAGGGGCCCTCTACCTCCTCCTCCTCCTCCTAGTCCACCTAAAGGCAAAGGCAAAGGCAAAATGGAAGATTTGAGCAACATCAGACAAGAAAACACAACGCCAGTGGAAC